>OX451740.1:968732377-969034861 GCA_948472305.1 Vicia faba
AATTGATGAGAGTGGTTGTTGTTGTTCTGGTTCTTCAGCAGATTGTTGTTGTTCTGGTTGTGGAGGAGGAACAGTTTGTGGTTCAGAGTTTGGTTGATCAGAGGTGTGTTGATCAATGTCAGACAGCACTTGGTCAATTGCTGATGTTGTTGAGATTGTTGGTTGTTTGGGATGTTTGGTTCTGGGTCTTCTGAGTTTTAATGCCTCAGAAGGGTCCTCTTCTTGTACAGTTTCATCTATGGTAGGGATGGGGATTGAGATTCTATGAGAGGTTTGAGGAGGAATAGATGCTGGAATAGTAGAAGAATTTAAAACAGGAGCCACAGATGAATTACCTCTTTTCCTGGGTGTCTGTTGGGATGATCCTTCTGATGGTGCCTTCCTCTTCTTCGTCTTCTTCAGAGTCACTTTTGGTTGAGGTTGATGCAGATCTCTGATATTTAGATTTGGATCTGTACCATCTGCCTTGCACGCATCCAAGTACCTGAGAATCACCTCTGGTTTGGATTCAATTTCAGAAAATAACGGAAAGTCACTCAGAGGCACTCTTCTGCTGGAGATATCAGTAATAGAAGTGGCTCTGGGTTCCTTCTGAATATTCTCTATCAGCTTCATCTTCTTCAAGTTCTTTGCATTCAGAGGTTTCCCAATTGTTGGTTCAATAGCGCTTAGCTCTTGAGCTTCTATCAGATGTTCAATCAGCCTATTCTCTGTCAGAATATCTGATATCAACCTTCCAAAAGGTATCTAATCCCTCTTGGTTCTTTCTTCTTCCCTTGTTTCCTTCACACTTGTTCTGAGGTGGTTGAACAGGAAGTGAGCCAGATTGATCTTTACCTTCTGATCAATAAAGTAGATCAGAAACTGCTGATCCACATTTATGTAATCAGGAGAACTGGTTGGTTTCCTGTGGTTGAAGCACCCCAGAATTATCTTAGCCCACACTCTGTAATGATCCTTCAGATCTTTAATCTTGCTGCTGGGCACCCCAAGAGTGAAAATCCTTGCAGCTATCACACCTACATCAGCACATCTTTCAGCCATGTCCACACAACGGACGCCACCGCCACTGTGACCGATTAGCCTTGCAATGTGATCCTCAGTGATCACAATCTTCTTCCCCAAAACAAAGGAGGTGACTAGATGTGTTGAAGCCTTGGCGTGAATCCAGAATTCCTTGACTAGCATTGGGAATATTGGTCCAACCAACCTATCAAAGTACCTTTCCCACTTCTGAGCCCTAACTTCTTCAGTTAGGTCAAAACCGTTCTCCTTCAAGCTTTCAAAATCAATGATTAATTCAGAAAGCACTTCAAGATTCTTCACAGGAGTGAGGAGAGTTCTGAATGGCACTTGATATTGCTCAAATGATGCTTTCTTCTGAGGACCTGCAGAAGCGCTGCTGGAGGTTGCCATGTTCACACTAAAAGGGTTTTGAGAATAAACTGAGGAAAATAGGTTGCAAGAGATGAACACAGAAATATGCAGAAAAATGCTTGAGTGTTTGTGAGAAAGCGTAAAGAATGGGAATGAGAGATTAATGTGCTTAAATAGAATTTTCAAAACTGTTTTGAAAAGATAAACGTTTTTTAAGAGAGAGAAAAATCATGATTGCATTTTAAAAGCATGATTACTTTTCATTAAATGCTTGCTGATTTTGGGGGATTTGAGAAAGATACTTAAAAATGGTTACCAGACATGTGTCTCAATGCACCCAATCAGCGCTTTGCCTTCTCAGAAGCGTGCACGCGTTCTGCTTCAGAGATATGCTGATGATTGGATGACACTTGTTTGATGTAGTGATCAGCACGTCTGTCTTTGAGCTTAGACTCTCAGATCTTTAGACTTGCATCTGATACAATCTGCATGTTCTATCTTTCTGAAAGGAGATTGATCAGAAGTTCACAGTAAAACAATTACATTCTGAAGGTAAATATATGGAATTAAAACATTTTCACTCTGGACACACTTTCATGCTGAGATGTTTCAGAATGAAATTAAACCTATCTTCTGAAAGGGGTTTAGTAAAGATATCAGCCCATTGATGGTCTGTATCTATAAATTTTAAGTTCAAAATACCTTTCTGAATATAGTCCCTAATGAAGTGATGTTTTATTTCTATATGCTTAGCTCTAGAATGTAAAATGGGATTTTTACTTAAGCAAATAGCAGAAGTATTATCACAAAGTATAGGAATGTTACTCTCAAAAATCTGGAAGTCTTCGAGCTGACTTTTCATCCAGAGCGTTTGTGTGCTACATCCTGCTGCTGCTATGTACTCAGCTTCTGTTGTTGACAGAGCAATTGTTGATTGCCTTTTGCTGGACCAAGAGATCAGATTTTCTCCCAGAAAATGGCAGCTTCCAGAAGTACTTTTACGTTCCACTCTGTCTCCAGCAAAATCAGCATCACAGTAGCCTACTAAGCTGTAATCACTAGATTTTCTATAAAACAAACCCAGATTAGTAGTACCTTTCAGATACTTGAAAATTCGCTTAACAGCTGTTAAGTGAGATTCTCTAGGATCTGATTGGAATCTAGCACAGATACAAACACTGAATAATATGTCAGGTCTTGAAGCAGTCAGATAGAGGAGAGAACCAATCATACCTCTGTAGACTTTCTGTTCTACATTTTTGCTTGCCTCTTCTCTTTCCAGAATGCATGTGGGATGCATTGGAATCTTTGATGGCTTACATTCTGAGAGATCAAATTTCTTCAGAAGATCTCTGATGTATTTTCTCTGATGAATGTAAGTTCCTTCTGGAGTTTGATTGATCTGAATTCCTAGAAAGAATTTCAGTTCCCCCATGAGGCTCATCTCAAATTCTGCCTGCATACACTTAGCAAATTTTCTTCCAAGAGAAGGGTTAGTAGAACCAAAAATAATATCATCAACATAAATTTGACAGACTAAGATGTCACTCTTGACTGATTTACAGAATAGAGTAGTGTCCACCTTCCCTCTGGTGAATTCATTTTCCAGCAGAAAGTTACTTAGCCTTTCATACCAAGCTCTGGGAGCTTGTTTCAGACCATACAGTGACTTCTTTAGTTTGAAAACATGTTCTGGATGTTTTGTATTTTCAAAACCTGGGGGTTGGTGTACATAAACTTCTTCTTCTATATAACCATTTAAGAATGCACTTTTGACATCCATCTGATACAGAGTGATGCCTCTATTAACAGCAAATGAAATTAAAAGTCTGATAGATTCTAACCTGGCGACTGGGGCAAAGGTTTCTGTATAGTCTATCCCCTCTTGCTGACTATAACCTTGTGCAACCAGTCGTGCCTTGTTTCTGATGACTTCACCTTGTTCATTTAGCTTGTTTCTGAACACCCATCTTGTTCCAATGACGTTGAATCCTTTTGGTCTGGGAACGAGATCCCATACGTCGTTTCTGGTGAATTGATTCAGCTCTTCTTGCATTGCCAGAATCCAGTCATTATCCAGAAGTGCTTCATCAATAGAAGAAGGTTCAATCAGAGACACAAGTCCCATAAGTGTTTCTTCAGAGTTTCTGAAGCTTGCTCTTGTTCTGATTGGATCTTCCTTTCTTCCTAGGATAGTCTCTTCTGGGTGATCCAAGCTGCTTCTGGGTAATCTCTTCTGAGGTTGATCAGCAGCTGTTGTAGGATTGCTAGCAGTGCTCCTTTCAGACGTTGAAGGAATGTCTGTGTTGAGAGCTTCTGATGACTTGTCTTCAGAACCTGCAAATTCAATTTCTATACCTGCAAAAACTTCATTCTGCTTTGACTTTTCAGAGTCAAGCTTATCATCAAAACGAACACTGATTGATTCTTCCACAATCTGTGTTTTTGTATTGTATACTCTGTACCCTCTTGAGCGTTCAGAGTATCCTAACATAATACACTTCTGTGCTTTAGAGTCAAACTTGTTCAAATAATTCTTTGTATTTAATATAAAGCAAGTACATCCAAATGGATGAAAATATGAAATGTTGGGCTTTCTGTTCTTCCACAATTCATATGGAGTCTTTTCCAGAATAGGTCTTATTGAGATTCTATTCTGAATGTAGCACGCTGTGTTTATTGCCTCTGCCCAGAAGGTCTTAGCAACGTTTGTCTCGTTGATCATGGTTCTGGCCATTTCTTGCAATGTTCTGTTCTTTCGTTCTACAACTCCATTTTGTTGGGGAGTTCTAGGACAAGAGAAATCATGCAGAATGCCTCTATCATTAAAGAATGACTCAAAATCTTTGTTTTCAAATTCTCCACCATGATCACTTCTGACTTTAACGATTCTAAGATCCTTTTCATTCTGAACTTGGTTACAGAAGGTAACAAACACAGAGTGTGACTCGTCCTTGTGTCTTAAGAACTTTACCCATGTCCATCTGCTATAGTCATCTATGATTACTAACCCATACTTCTTACCACTGACTGAAGCAGTTTTAACTGGTCCAAATAAGTCAATGTGCAGAAGTTCTAATGGCTTAGAGGTAGAAACAACATTTTTGGATTTAAAAGAAGGTTTTGCAAATTTGCCTTTCTGACATGCTTCACACAGAGCATCTGAATTGAACTTCAAATTAGGAAGTCCTCTGACCAGATTGAGTTTGTTAATCTGAGATATTCTTCTCATACTAACATGTCCCAATCTTCTGTGCCAGATCCACTGCTCGTTGTTAACAGACAGAAGACATTTTACATTCTGACTCTTTAGTTCAGAAAGTTTGATTTTGTAAATGTTGTTTTTCCTCTTACCATTAAACAGGATAGTCCCATCTTTCTGACTAACAGCTTTACATGATTTTTGATTAAAGATTATATCATAACCGTTATCACTTAATTGACTTATGGATAACAGATTATGCATCAATCCATCTACTAGCAGAACATTATTAATAGAGGGAAGATTTCCATTACCTACAGTTCCAGAGCCAATTATATTTCCCCTCTGATTGCCTCCAAAGCCAACGTGGCCTCAAGGCTTAAGTTCCAGGCTTTGGAACATATGCCTTCTTCCCGTCATGTGTCGTGAGCAGCCAGAGTCCAGGTACCATGACTGGTGTTTCTGACTTGCTGCTAAAGATATCTGCAACATGTATTATTTTATCCTTAGGTACCCAGATTTTCTTGGGTCCTGATTTGTTAGTTTTACCAAAACTCTGGTTGAATTTTGGTTTCACAGAGTGCTTACTGCTAGTGTATTTGATATCATGTGTGTGACCATATACAAAATGTGAATTCAGAGGAGTGTGTTTAATGGTTAAGTCCATGACATTCTTTGGTGTAGGAACCTTACCTTGGTATCCTATTCCTTTCCTGTCGTTTCTGCTAACTCCATAGATCATTGAAGCCATTCTGCTTCTATCTATGCTTTTAGCTAGGAACTTCTGGAAACTGTGATCATACTCCTTGAGGATCTCATCAGCGTTGCTGGGAGTTTCAGAAATTGGTTCCTTCTGAGAGTTTTGTAAAGTGTTTTCTAATTTTGAAATCTTATTTCTGAGCTCAGAATTTTCCAATTTGAGACTCTCAGTCTTATTAGAGTCAGATTCAAGATTCCTTTTCAGGTCTCTAAATTTAGCTCTAATTTGCTGATAACGTTCCAGAATCTCATTAAGGCTTTCAGCAAGTTCAGCCTTTGTAAAGTTAACAGCAAAGTTAGGAAATACCTCTTCAGTGTCTGATTCTGAGTCTGATTCAGAAGCTTCACTATCTTCTGAAATGTTAGCCATGAGAGCTATGTTTGCCCTTTCATCATTTGATTCTGAGTCAGCTTCAGACGAGTCAGAGTCATCCCATGTAGCCATGAGACTTTTCTTCTTCTCTCTTCCAAACTTCTTTTTGGGCTTTTCCCTCTGAAGCTTTGGGCAGTCACTCTTATAGTGTCCTTGCTCATTGCACTCATAGCAGATGATGTCTTTGGTGTTTGGCTTTTTGCTACTGGAGGAGCCTTCAGATCTTCTGTATCCAGAGGAAGAATCTGTCCTTCTGTATCTGGAAGAAGACTCGTTCTGATCAGATCTTCTGGGATTCCTGAACTTCCTTTGTCTTTGCTTCCACAGTTGATTTACTCTTCTGGAGAGAAGGGAGAGTTCGTCTTCTTCTGATGAGGATCCATCAGATGTTTCTTCAACTGCCTGCAAAACTTTAGACTCAAATTTTCTGTTAGATTTTAATGCTAAAGGCTTACCTTGCTTCTGAGGCTCATCAGCTTCTTTCTCTATCTCATGACTTCTGAGGGAGCTGATAAGTTCCTCCAGAGTGATTTTGTTGAGATCTTTAGCTAGCTTCAGAGCAGTAACCATAGGTCTCCACTGCTTGGGTAAACTTCTGATGATTTTCTTGACATGGTCAGCAGTAGAGTATACTTTGTCCAGAACTTTGAGACCAGCTACCAGAATCTGGAATCTAGAGAACATGGTTTCAATGGATTCAGATTCTTCCATTTTGAACGCCTCATACTTCTGAATGAGCGCCAAAGCTTTTGTTTCTTTGACCTGAACGTTGCCCTCATGCGTCATTTTGAGTGAGTCAAAGATATTCTTTGCTGTGTCTCTGTTGGAGATCTTTTCATACTCAATATAGGAGATGGCGCTGAGGAGGATGGTTCTGGCCTTGTGGTGATTCTTGAAGTCACGCTTTTGTTGATCAGACATTGTTTTTCTATCAATCTTCTGACCACTTGCATTCACAAGGTGCGTGTATCCATCTGTCACCATATCCCACAGATCAGCATCATGTCCCAGAAAGAAGCTTTCAATTCTGTCTTCCCAGTAATCAAAGTTTTCTCCATCAAATACTAGAGGTTTGCCACTGAATCTGTCTCTGTCCTCATTGTTGTCATTGCTGATGTGAGAATTGTTTCCTGCCATTGTGTTTTTCTGACGCTGGATCTTGTACTGACACGGTTAAGTGTTTTAGCTCAGAACCAGGCGCTCTGATGCCAATTGAAGTGGTGAAAAACACAAGAAGGGGGGTTGAATTGTAAAACTGAAATCTAATGCAATGAACAAGATATTTTTATCCTGGTTCGTTTGATCTCAAACTACTCCAGTCCACCCGTCAAGGTGATTTCGCCTCTCTCCAACGAGGTCTTAATCCACTATATTCAACTAAATATTACAGACTGCTTTAACAACTGCTAAAGCCTTCTTGATCCAAACCACAACCCGGTTTGTCAAGGTAACACTTTCTTACAAAGAGATAAAACTAAGTGTGTGAATGTTTTCTACAAAACTTTATCACAACTGTGATGTATACACAAATTGAAGCTTAGAAACTAGATTGCTAAACAATGATAGAATATCAGAGTGTGTGGTTTAGCAAAACTGAGAGAAAGAAGATTATAATTTAGCTTTTTGTGCGTGTAGAGATTTGGAGAGCATTAGCCATTTCAATCTTCAAAGTCTTGTTTATATAGCACTGAGATGATGAACGTTGGATGCAATATTCTTGATTCAATGCTAATAACAAGCTTTCCTTATTGAGCAGATCTTGTTTGGAATGAGGCCGTTGGAATTAATTTGCTTTCAATGCACAGTACCGTTGCTTACTTAAAGCAAGTTCTGGCTTGGCTCATTCTGACTCTGCTTCGCTGCTGATGAACTGTTGTGTTTCTTTATCAGAGTGTTGAGCGCAGTCTTGTTCATCAGGCTTCAGCATGTACGTGAGTTGATCATCTGATTCTTACATTCTGATATGGCAACTTCTGATGCTGGTGTCTGAAATCAAGTTCTGATGCTGAATAAATGTGATCTTGCTTACATCAATCAGAGTATCTGCAAGTCAGAACATAATAATTTTAGGCAGCAGATAGTTCATACATGAAACTTATAAATGCTATATCTTTTCACTTTGTTATCATCAAAACTTAAATGTAGGGTAGTAGATTCAAACTTTGTTCTAACAAAAAGTACCTGAGATATTCACAAAGAGTCAACTTTTAAGTCCCTTGAAACAGAATGCCTTTATAAGGTGATCATGGATGCATGAATGCATGATGTAACAATCACACACAAGATCACAAACATAGGGTTCATAGGTTCAACGTCACGAGCATGAGGTTGAGGGTACTACCCATAAGGTATGATCTAAAAGTTTATCACCTACTGAACAAGGTTCTAGAGGTTTCCAGAGTCTACATCCTTCCTTCAGATTTTACCAACATCCCGATTGACTCGATAATTAGTAATATTCTCAAGAAAAACTCGTCTGGGTGTAGTATCGCATGATAACCATTTCCATATTACTCCGTCATAGCTTCCTCACTACACCTAAAAGGCCAAGATGGGTTAAAGGTTCTACGGTCCTCAGTTTCAGCAGGCTCCCACGTTGAAAGAAACACATCTTCCCGATTACTCGGTAAACCACACTACAGTCAAAGGGGCCTCAACTAAGTGGGGGACTCATGCCTCCTTTTTGGGTATTACTCCCTCAAAGTTAACATGACTATACCGCCTCTCCTATCTTAAGTTTGCCCAAGTCCAGGTATATGACTTATGAGAAATCACCAGGCACCCTGAGAACCAGGAAAATCCAAACAAACATATATACAACATATAATATATAACAAATAATAGCACATACACAAATATAAACAAAGATAGGCTCAACCCATTTAGGGATGGACCAACAGAAGGTCAATATGTCCCCAGTGAAGTCGCCTTTTTTTGTAGTGGTAGAAATGTTGAGACTAAGCCATTGGATTGACTTGACTCGCATAGATCAAATAAAAATTTCCACCGCGCTTTATTATTTCCAAAGGAATGGGAAAAGAGCGAATAATCCAAAAAGAGGGGGAGAGAATCTAAGTTCGGGGGTTGGTTATGCAAAGGGAAGGTATTATCACCCTAAACATCCATGGTACCACCTTCCGTGCAATAGGGGATTAGGGTACACGTAGTTCACCTTTAAAAAATTTAAAACACAAGCGTGTTGGTTTAATTTTATGAGACAAGACATCATCATCTTATCCGAGTGGAAAACATACTTACTACCCAAAATTATGAGAACTGAGAATTTGCGTCATCTCAAAGTGGAGGATATGGCTTGGATTTTAAAAATCAAAAAAGATTTGCTCAACACCCAAGTGGAAAATATCTCACCTCACTACATATCATAGAAGTATAGTAGTTCGCATCACTACAAGGATGATTGACAAAAGTCTAATCTTTTGAGAAAATTTTAAAGTAAGAAGCCAAAGTGGAAAAATGGTTTGAATGAGATTGATTGACTTTTAGTCATCTCACAAAAATGTCAAGGTATTATTAAGTGTATTAAAGTTTGATTAAGAAAATATTTAAAAATACATGAACATAAGTCCAAGTTTATTATGAAAGCGGTTCAAGTACAAAAACAAGAAGAGTTTTCAAAAGGAGGGAGAATATTTTTGAAATTAAAGAAGATGGGAGAAAATGAAGAGACTATCCTAAGGCATAAAGTAAAATCTAGGGGAAAAGAACCATCTAACCAACAAGAAGCCAACACTTGACATAATGAGTCAATGTAGAAATCCTATCCTTTAGATTTAAACCAAGCAACCAAAGATACTAATCCTCTTAAGAAACCAAGCTTCAATTACATTAAGTCCTCACAAAAATTGGGCAGAGTAACGGTTGTATACAGATAAATTCCAAATCACAGACATAGCATGTAATCATAATAACCTGCACACAAAACAAAGAAACAACCCAATGTCTTGGGGTAAATCCCAAGAACTTCAGACAAAATAACCGTTGAGATCACAAGGTCTCAAGGTAGGTTAAGGTCTCTACTCCTAAGTCAAAGAAGTCCACAATCTCCATAATGCCAAGGATAGTAACCAAGTAGTCCAAGTAACATTAAAGTTTTTTAGGGGTCAAGTTGATTATTAAGTACCTTCAAAAAAGAAATGAAAAAGCTCAAATGAGCAAAATAAAAATGACATAAAAGAAAAATGCTCAAATGAGCAAAGATGAAAATAACATGAAATTAAATGCTAAAATATATGTGCTTAAAGTAAAAGCATAAAATAAAAGCACAAAACAAAGTCAATTGTTAGAAATTAGAGGTTAGTTGAATGACCATATTGAAACTTGCATTTGAAACTCATTAGAAGATTGATAAAATCAAAGCCTCTCCATAACAAGTTTCATTTGCTTTTTGTCAAGTATATCATCCATTCAAAATTCTCAAGGCAACAATAAATGATCAATGATGTTTAAGTGATTCACTTTGACCAAAGTTTATGAAGATTTATTAGAGGATTGATAAGACCAATGTCTCCTAACAATGAATCTGAAAATTATTAGATCAAAGGATTCAAATCAATATACTTGGGCTTACAAACATGGGTTTGGGCCACGAATAATCATTTCTCAAATCGGGACAAAATTCAGCGCTATGTTAAGGAACCGTAAGTGGACTTATATAGAAGTCACACCTTTTTTGAGGTCGGTCAATAGCAATTTATGTGTCCTATGCTTGGAGAGATAATATGTACATCATCCTCTAACAACATATGACACAATAAGAAGGGGATAAGATGAAGAGGGATGGAAGAAGAATTAAACCACATTTGAACCAAAAAAAAATAATCAAACTATTATTAAAATCATTCATCCCTTTTTATGGAGTTAGACTCAACATCATGGATCCAATTATGTTAATAAAGCTCATGATCAAAATTTTGTAGTCCAAGATCAACCATAATATATACAAAAAATAAAATTGTATTTAAAATAAAGAAAAAGTTTTTTTAAATGATTTTAAAATGAAAATAAGAGGGGAAAATGGAAATTATATTCAAATCAACCAAGAAAAATCAAATGAGGCCATAGAAAAATCAGAAATATACTCAAATGTTTATAAAAAAAATTTGGTAATTTTTTTAAGTCAGAAACTACTTTAAAATAATTAAAATTTATCAAATAAATGGAAAAAAGATCAAGAATAGTAGAAGTCAAATTAAAATTCTAAAAAGAAATTAGAAGGTCGGAAATAATGGAAATGATGTTGATGAATTTTTTCAAAATTTAAAAATGTTCAAAAGTATTTTTTAAGTAATTAAAAACAAACAAAGCAAATAAAAATTATAAAAAATATAAAATCTAAAAATAAAATTTTCAAAAAATAAAATTTTCAAAAAATAAAATTTTGAAAAAATAAAATTCAGAAAGAGAATATTTGAAAATATTTTTTGTGAATTTTTTTTATAATTTTTGAATCAGAAATGAATTTTCTATGATTTTTTGAAGTTTAAGACAATTTAAATATAAAAATCAGAAGTAAAAAATAAAGTCAAAAAAATGTGGACCAATGGATGAGAGTCAAAACGTGTTATTAAGCTAATCCAATGGATCAGAGGCGCTGTGCATATCATGGTCTTTAATGGAATAAACACATGATCATTAATTAAATCAGATTTTTGAAAAATAAGCGTGGCACGCTTTCATTGGTTGATAGATGACATGTTGGTCATCTTCAACCTTCAGTCTTCAAAATCTGCAGGTTTCCGAAACTGTAAAATTAGAAGACAAGACCTGTACCATTCGCTTCGTCTCTTCAAGACGATTCCAATGGTACCTTCGCGAAAAATTTATATAATATGTAGCTCATTCATTTTGGAAGAGAAGTTTTGAAAAGGGATTTTGAATTTCATGGTCAAAACATACTTTCAGTTGAAAACAATTGTTGCGACTAGAATTAGGATGATTAGAGCTTCATAATAGTTTCAAAGTTTGAGAGAATTGGTGAAGGAATCTCCTTATTGAAGTTAAGTTGCAGAGCTCTGAAACTTGACTTGACTAGCACAATTCAAGGAGTCTTAGAGCTTAATTCTTCTTCTGTTAGCTTTAGTGAGGTTCAAGGTAGATGAATTGACAAAGAAAAATGATTGAGAAAGGCTGTAAGAGAAAATTCGAAGTTGCATAAAATTTGGTTCAAGAGGGAGTTTGGCAGGGTGATTCTGGCTCTCTAAGTTTGATAAAGTGAATGAGGTATGACCCTCTATTTATAGGGGAGCTGATTGAATATTCAAGCGTGTGAAATGATGAAGTTTGGAGGGAAATCGTGTGAACCTGATACATGAGTAAGGTACGATCTGTTTGCATCAAAACTCATCCCATCCCTGTGTTTTAAGGCTCTAATCCACTTTGGCAAGTTGGTTAAACATGTTTAGACCAAAAATGTGTGCTAATTTTATATTTAGAAGCCAAAACATGAATTTGAAATTCTGACTTATGAAGAAACATGAGTTTCAAGTTACCAAATTCAAATCAATGGCATTCTCAGCTCAATGAGTCTTAGGACGTGATTCTTGAAGCTTTAGAAATATGAGATCACAAGATTTACAATGTGCAAAAAATGAAATCAAATGGATGCTTGAGCTTAAAATTGTAATGAGTCAAAGTTGAGAAAAAGAGGTTGACTTTCTATACTTAGAAAATTTCTAAGTTTTTTCATCAAAAATGACTTATAATGTCTTGCATCCAAACATGGCCTTCAACTTGAAATTTGCTCTTGAGCAAAAAATATAACATGAAGTAGATCTCTTTAATGGCATTTTGAGACTTGAACCATTTAAAAACTATAAAAACTGAGAGAGTTATGACTTGTTGAAGTTGGCAAAAATTCATGAAATGACCTATAATCTTTTGCATCCTTAGGGCATCTTCCATCCATTTCACACTTTTAACTTAAAATAAGGGTTGAAGTCCATATATTTAAGATAATTATGGAAAAATAATAGGCTCAAGGAGATAAAAATTGACCAAGTTATGGTCTTTTGAAGTCACATAAGGGAATTTGATGATTCATCTAGAAGACTTGTAATCTTTCTTCATCATTAGGTACCTTCCACATAAAATTTCCTTGAAAGTTTTGAAGTGATTTATTGATAACCTTTTGAAGAGAATGATGTCTTTGGAATCACTCAAAAATACCAAAATATGAGCAAGATATACCCCATTGAAATTCAAAACCCTAGCTCCTAGAGCAATAAGATATCTTAGAAATCCTTTTACAATTTTGATCAACTTTCTTGCATAATTACTTTTGTAATATAAATAGCATTTGTTAAGGATTATAATGAGGAACCATAGAAACCATAACCACTTCCAAATATTGATAATTGATGGAAATATTCACTTGTGATCAATGAATCAAGAACTTGTCCAATTAGGTCAAACTTCTTTAATCAACCCTTGTAACTTTGAACTATTTTTGACAACTTGGCGCATGATGAATCATAATAGAGTTTGTCATGATATTACTTCAAAATATCTTCAATAATGAAGCTTTAATCTCAATGAAGATTTGTTTAAGAAGGCATGGAAATAAACTCATGAACCTATGGATCAACTTGCTAGAATGTGTTGTGCTTTCACCTATGATATCAATAATAAGGCAGACATACATTGTATTTATTAGTTAAAAGTTAATCAAAACATAGATGACAACAAGATACAAATCAAGGTGCTTTGTGATTCCCCATGGGAAAAGCTATAGATAAGGAGAAGAGCCAAACCCTAGTGTGTGATCTTGTTGTGATTGAGTTGATATGATATGATCGAGGAATCTTAGGGGATAAAATTGGGGTACAACAAATAGGTCAATTCATTTTCTTCCTATTCACATTTTAACTATGTGCTCTATCGGGTTTAATCAGTAATCCAGTTTTATTTAAGGAAAACCTTTGACTCCATAAAATTAAGTCTAGGCATTCTCTACCCTTAGTAAATTTACATAGGATATCATGCAACTCTGTTACTTCCTTTCATCAAGACACAAGTCTCACATGTTCCAACTAAGTTCTAATATTAGCAAGTTTGAACTTAAGGAATAAGTTACACTTTTTATCTTATAATTTTCTTCAATTATCTTGGCACTTAGCTTAAATAGTTTCTTGTAAGATAGCTTTATTATCTCATGGTCATCTTCCTTATAAGATACTTTCAAGCAGATTTCACATTCTTTGGTGGAAGAAGATTCTTCAAGGTTTTTCTTGAGGTTGATTTTTCATCATTTGTGGAGGATTTGTTCTCCTTTCTTCTTTCAAAAATTACACTAGATGGGACTTCTTATCTACTTCCTCTCACATATGAAGTTCCTTTATTTGATGTTAAATATTTTCTTTCGAAGGAAACCATAGGACTTGTTTTTTGTAGGAGTTTGATGAAGCTATTGAGGGTTATTTCAGATTTGAACGTATGCATACATATTTAAGTTGCTGAACTAATTCATTCAACTTTTCTACAATTTCTTCCTTCTTACATTTTTCTGGAAATCTATGATCACTCACATCTCTTGATTTAAGGATTGGATCAGATTTCTGATCCCAATTCTTAATTTTTGATATTTGATTGTGACAAACATTCTAACATGATTTCTAACATCTCTAAACTTAGAAAAAAAATTATGAATGACACATTCATCTTCTTCACGTATTGTGTTCATTTTCTCTTGTTTGATACTCGGAGAAACTTTATATATCATTTCAAGACCATCCCACATTTCCTTGGAAGATTTTCAATTATAAACATAAAAGAGATGATTATCATCTAATGACATAACTTGAAATTTCTTTGTTTTAAAATCAATCTCAAACTTTATCTTTTCCTCTACAGTCCATAGGAAGTCAGGTTTATCTACTACTTATCCATCTATATGGTGAGTAGGGATAAAATGTTTGTTGATTATTATTTCCTGCAATTCAAGATCAATAGTTTAAATGAAAATTTCAAATGTATATTTTTATAGTTCAAACCTAACACAATTAAACATTGGATTTGCGATTAGGAAAGATCTCTTGCTAGAAAAAGTGTTGGAAATCATCTTCCTCCTGAGACAATTAGTCTTTGAACATGAGCTAGGCTCTTATGCTACTTGTTGAACTTGAAAAATGATTATTTAATACAAAATAATTTTCATTTTTAGAGTTCAAAAACATTTTTAATAAAATGTTTGAAAGTAGCAGCAGAAAATCAATGGAATGAAAATATGTGAAAAATAAAAAGATTAGGAAAGAGAGAAGACACCAGAAAGTAAAGAGATTCAGTCTAAATAAAGTGACCTAATTATATTCCCAATAATTGATCTTGAGAGTATCTAGTAACTCTTATGTTATTTTTGTAGGTTGAGCTCATGAACCCCCTTATACAAGGGGAATGAAGTTTCAGGTTAGCTTCCAACCAAATAAAGAACAATGAACATAAGAAGTTAGCCTTCCTTCAAAACACGAACAAAGTTTCGAGTTATTAGCCTCCAAGCTTAAATCCATGAGATTTTATCTAGGATAATCTCAAATCAAGGTGGAGTTTTGAACTAGCTATAATCCAAAATGAATTGGGGTTTTACACGGGCTAACCACTAATCAAAACGAGATTTTATACCAAGCTTATCTCGAACCAAACCACTCTTTTACACAGGCTGACCACGAACAAAATTGAGATTTTAAAGCAGGCTAATCTGGACCAAATTGAGATTTTACATGGTTTGAGCTTAAGAACAGAAACGTCGACTTAATACTAAATCCCCAAACTAAGATTTTAACGGGTTTAGATTTGAACCCAAACAAACACTCCATTAAGAAGAATTATTCAACCAGGATAAAATAGGTCTTGGTTAATTTACAATATCTCCCATTTTATAACAAAACTCCTCACTTAAACACAAGAACTTTCTCGAAGTTCTATGGTTAAATTATAGTGAGAGAAAGTAGAAAAATATTTTTAGAGTGAGTGAGATAGCTCACACTTATGGATGTGAAAAAGTGACGGGAGATGCCTATATTTATAGGCTAGAGGTTGACACAAAAAAGGAAATGATCCATGGCCAATTTAATGTCTCAATTGATTGAGTCCTCAAGCCAATCGATTAAATGACTAAAATAATCATTTACAAACGCCGATTTTGAAAGTTTTTGATAAATAGCCATTAACGTTCATTAATAAATTGACTTAGTCGATTATGGACACTATTTGCATTAACCCAGTGAATTAGGAATATGATCCAGTTGATTGGACAATTCAAAAATATGTCCAAATCATTCTGAAAGTCCTTGATTCATCTGTCTAGGCTCTAAAATATTTTTAGGTTATTTTATTTGAGAAATATAGCCTTTTAAAAAAAATTGTTTGTGTGTGTGTTTTAGCCATACTACTTTACTAAAATCCCATTGTGTTTCTACAAAAAAACTGATCACTCAGACGCGAGAGAGAGAGAGCTTTCATACTTCTTATCTTTCAGATTCTGAAGCTTCAAGTTTTTGTTGAATACACCAATCATATGAGAACTTGATGTATTCTTATTGTATATGAGGCTTGAGATATCTTCAATTTGGATGTCATTATCAAAGGTGATCATCAAAATTTTAGTTCATCAACTTGATTAAGAGAAAGAGCTTTGAACAAACTATCTTGTGCATCTGTAACCACTTTACATATTTGCTTGTCTCTATGCTTTAAGATTGAATCATAATTTGCATATTCATAAGTTTTAATAAATGAAACTAAGTTTCCATTATCCAAACTAAGCCATGATAGATATGACTTACTTAAATTTGACCACTTCTTGATTAAACCTATAACCACGTAGTTCCATAAAATGGATCTACCTAAATAATTTTTGATAGATGCGATTAACACGGTATTCCACATATTAAACATGGTGATTATTAGAATTATCTTAGATAAGACTCCATATAAGCTACTAAATGGTAGAAAGCTAAATATTTCCTATATTACAATTTAGTTTGCAAATTCTTTATTTTAAACAATGCTAAAGATAAGATAGGTATATTTGATGCAAAAGTTGATGAGGGAATATTTATATGGTATACCTATTCGAGTAAAGCTTATAGGATGTTCAACAATCGAACGTTTATTTTTGAAGAGTTTGTGGTTGTAACTTTTGATGAAAATAGAACCTATGGTTATTCTTTATTATTATCATCATATGATACAAATCCTCCATTTATAAGCGTAAGAGAAAAACAAGGTTTCTATCTTGAGTCATATGCTTTGAAAAACCAATATCAAGATGCCATTTAACATTTGAGACTATAAAATATACTTACATTATGAACTTTAGTCTTAAATTTGTGTACCCAAATCATTTTGAGTCCTCTAACTTTTGTGTAATGCATATAATTTATATGTTTCTAATTTGAATTTTGACCATCAAAGTAAGATGAAGAAGAATTATTCCTTAATTAGATTTTTTAGATTTTTTATAGATATTAGGTAAAGAACATGCATGACTCTTTTTTAATAAAATAGGATAAGTCAGTATGGCCATTTTTACCATAATAATTACTTTTAAACACATTAAATTTTAAGGTCTTATTAACATGACATATATTAATAAAACTGGCCTTGAAAATATTACTAAACTTCTTAGCATTATTACTTTTTTGTTTATAACCTAGACCAACTTTATTATAGGTTGTTCTTTAACTGTGTAGAATGAGATTAAAGTCATCTCTACCTTGAGTAAATTTATCAAGTGTATTATGCAATTCAACAATTTTATTTTCTAAAATGTTGTATTTTTCACATTTGATAGTTTTCCAAAATCATCATCAAAAGACGAAGATGTAGGGGAAGGAGAGTTATAAATTAAAAGACTTTGTTTTAGTCTAAGATAATCTAATTTATTTGGTAAGTTTTAAATTTCATGTTAAATAGAGAATATAGTTTTATTAGAGATAGAAATAATATATTTTTTTAATTTGTTTGACTAACAATTTTTTTGTTTCAGATGAGAAAGAGTACATGATAAGTAAAATAGAAAGTTAGACGTTTATCTCAATGTTTTCTTATTTTTCCATTAGAAAATTGTTGCTCTCTTATACCTTTTCTGATTCGTCAGAGGATTCCATGTCATTATCATCTCAAGATATGTATGTAATCTTTATTCCTTTTTGAGGTCTTTTATACTTTTCAGCTCTCTTTGTTTTTTTCCACATTGGAAGCAAGTTGACATGAACAAAGATCTTTTTTCATTCTTTTGTATAAAATTTTGTGGTTTTTTACCATACCTGGAATTCTGGTATCAGATATGTGATGTTGAATGAGATGTCATGACACAAATATCTGTTTAAAAGTAAAGAGCAGTAAAATCAAAAGCAGTAAAAACACAAGAGATTATTCACCCAGTTCAGTGTACATCAACACCTACTCTGAGGGCTACCAAGTCAGAGACAAGTCCACTATAGTATGAATTCATAGACCCTCAGTAAACAATTAGTTTACGATCTAATCACTTAATCACTACCCGTGCTATACTTCTACCTAAGACACCTAGGTATGAGGCCCTCCTCAAATCCCCTTAAATCACTTACAGTGAAGAAACAACAGAATTAATAAGTTTAAAAACTGCAATCATTCAATGCTTAAAAGCTTATGAATGATACACAATTAAGAACCCAAATAATAACACAAGTATTCAATCAATACTAAAGTGTTTGACAATTAAAAGACTTAGACTTTTTAAATCAGAAAGAAAGTATTCTTCTTCAAAATTGCAGTAGTTTGAATAAGGAAGCAAGTCCTTATGTATGTTCAGCTGTGGGCTTGGGCTTTAAAACCAAATATTTAATTCTTTTGAATATTTCCATCAAAACGGGTCTAGAATAAATCCATAAATTTTGAAAAATATTCTTTCATATTTTTCGCTGCTTGTCAGTCACAAATCTTGAATTATGGAGTGCTGAAAATCAAGAAACAAAAAAACATATACTGACGTTGGCTGAGATCAGTTCAGGAGGAAGATGTCAAGATATCTGCTTTGACATCATTCAAAACAGTTTGCTACAAATATCAAGACATTTAGCAAGGCATACTTCCTCTTGCACACTACATCATTTCCACTTAGGATTCTAGGATGCTGATTAAGGATAAATCCACAGAGGAGGGAAGGAAAAGCAATTGGCATCTTAATAGCACAAGTTCCTGCATGTTTAATGGTCTGGTCAAAGATATAAGTCCCATAGTCAAAATGTTTCTGGTTTCCAATAGCATAAATGAACTTTCCTTATCCAATTTGCAGCTCCAGTCCTATATAAAATAACATATTTCACACTCAGTTTGCTGACAGGAAGTTTTTTTTATGGGCCATTCACTTACTTGATTAGCAGTGATGGCCCTGCACACTTGATTATCTAAAACTTCCATCTCATAGCAGACATCTTCAGACCTATCTAGAAATCTATTTATGATGGCAAGAGAAAAATCTACACACTTTCTTCTAACAAAAACCTTTCTATACTCCTTACTTTTATGGTCAGCACAATCAACAGGAATATTAACAATAAACTTCTTAACAAGAGTTTCATAGAAATTGGCAAACCTGGTAACAATTTTCATCAGGCCAGCATAAGATATCAGCTCCATGATTTCTTTGCATTCTAGAGCACCAACTCCCAATTCTCTCTCCAGGGGAACCCTTCTTTAATACACATACTTCCACTTTTCAGCATTCGCAACAGAGTGGAAGGAGATGTTGTCAAGTGGGGCATCATAAACCCTAACAGAAAGTTTCTTACTTGCAGACTTTTTGACAGGAGAGATGTCCTGGACATCTTGCTCGACATCATACTCAGAGTTAGTCTCTTCAACTGGAACAACTTTCTTCTTACTCTTGTATATTTTTACATTATCCTCATCATCATCAATGGAGCTAACAGGTCTAGCTTTTCTTTTGCTAGAGGGAGGAACCACTTTACTTCCTAGATTTGGGGGTCCATACATGATTTTCTTCTTAGTTGTTTTGGCAGGGGGTGTGACACTTGCATCCTTCACTTTCTTGGATTTGAGTCTTCTTGCAATACCAGTTACAACATTAATAATGAGCTCATTGTCAGTCATCTCATCTACATTGACCATATTCTCATCATTTTGACTTTCTCCATACTTGGAGGCATTAGCATCTTGTTTAACATTTTCCTCAGCAGCTTGTTCAACATTTTCTTCTTCCACTTCTTTTAGAGCAGAGATAGCAAGCTTGTCAAGTTTGCTTTCAGCAGCATCTTTCTTGAAGGTGGATGATCCAGCAGCAGAGCTTTTAGGATCATTTCTTTTGTCAGCAGGAGGAGGTATACGAGCAAGAGGGGTAGAAATCCCAAGAACAACAAAGCCTTCATTTAACACTCTGTCTACTAGCCTTCTAATGCTTCTATCAACATTAACAATTTCATCTTCTGTCCTATTGTCAGTAGAAGTAGAAGAGTTACCTTTATCATCTTTGGATTTCTTAGTAGTTGATGATCTAGGTTTCTTGACCTTCTTATAAAGAGGCGGGATGGTTGTTATAGGAGTAGCATCAATTACTCAATCAAGGGAGAGATTCTCATTGCCAGATTTTGAGGAAGACGGTGTATGATGTTGAGACATCTTTGAAGATTTTTGAGCAAAAGGATGAAGAATGACTAGGGTTCCTTTTATGTAGAGGAGAATGAAAATTTTGTGAAAGTAGAAGGATGTTATCTCGTAGCGTGTGGGAAACACTTTGATGTAGTCCTACAATGATTGCTTTCGAAATTTTATTTATTGGAAACACAAATAATATAATATCACTTTAATGATATTCCCACGCGCCTTTAATTGCTACAATCCCTCATATAGGAAAATCCCTAATTTTCTTCTGAAGTTCTCAAACTGATTAGCATCCAAAGCCTTAGTGAAAATGTCAGCCAGTTATAATTCAATGGCTACATGTTCTAAGACAACAATCTTTTCTTTAACAAGCTCTCTTATAAAGTGATGACGGATATCAATATGTTTGGTCCTGCTGTGTTGAATAGGATTCTTTGATATGTTAATGGAACTTAAGTTGTCACAGAATAATGTCATGACATCTTATTTGACATTGTAAATTTTTAACGTTTGTTTCATCCAAACTAATTGAGAATAACTGTTTCCTGCAGCATTATACTCATCCTCGGTAGTGGACAGGGACACACAATTTTTCTTCTTACTGAACTAAGTTATGAGATTATTTTCCATAAAGAAACATCCTCCTGATGTACTTTTCTATCATCAGCACTTCCTGCTTAATCAACATCACAAAAACCAGTAAAGGTAGAATTAGATCCATGAGAGTATAGCATAAAATAGTCACTTGTCCCATTCACATATTTAAGAATTCTCTTCATATGGTTGGCATGAATCACTTTAGTATCATCTTGATATCTTGCGCACACTCCTACAACAAAGGCAATGTCTGGTCTGCTAGCTGTAAGATATAGAAGGCTTCCTATCATACTTTTGTAAAGACTTTGATCTACACTTACTCCTTTTTCATCTTTAGTCAACTTCAGATGTGTGGGAGCAGCGGTTCTTTTATGACTGGAATTTTCCATCCCAAACTTCTTCACTATATCCTTGGCATACTTGATCTGAGATAAAAATATGGAATCTTCCATTTGTTTAACTTGCAGACCAAGAAAATAGGTTAATTCACCAACAAGACTCATTTCAAATTCTGATTGCATTTACTTGACAAAATGTTGAACCATCTCATTTGACATCCCACCAAGTACAATATCATCAACATAAATTTGTGCAATCATGATCTTCCCTTCTTCTTCCTTGTCAAAAAGAGTTTTGTCTATGCCACCTTTCCTGTATCCATTCTCAATAATAAATCATGTAATCTCTCATACCAAGCTCTTGGAGCTTGCTTTAATCCATATAGAGCTTTCTTCAGTTTGTAGACATGTTTAGGAAAACTTGGATCAACAAATCCCTTTGGTTGTTCCACATAAACTTCTTCATTCAAATTTCCATTTAAGAAGGCACTTTTTACATCCACTTGAAACAATTTAAATTTCAGTATGCATGTAACTCCCAAGAGTAGTCTGATTGATTCAAGTCTGGCCACGGGGGAAAAAGTTTCATCAAAGTCAACTCCTTCAATTTGAGTATACCCTTGTGCTACTAACCGTGCCTTGTTTCTAGTGACCACTCCAGTTTCATCATATTTATTCTTGTACACCCATTTTGTGCCAATTACATTTGTCCCTTTAGGTCTTGGAACCAGATCCCAAACTTTATTTCTACTGAATTGTTCTAGCTCTTCCTGCATAGCATTAATCCAAAACTCATCAGTTATGGCCTCTTTGACATTCTTAGGCTCAACCTTTGACACAAAACAAGAGTTTGAAATCCTATCTCTTGATCTGTTAGTAACTCCTTTATTTAGATCTCCTACGATAAGCTCCTTAGGATGATCTCTCTGGGTTCTAATTAAAGGTCCTTTATTGAGATAACTAGGCTCAAGATCTTCTTGAGGTGGATTAGAATCAACACTTCTGTAATTTGATTCTGTTCGAATATCAGACACAGATGTTCCAACATCTTCTGAGACATCTTCTTCAACACTCCATCCTCTATCATCAATAATAACATTTATTGACTCCATCATAACTTTAGTTCTGGAGTTAAACACTTTGTAAGCTCTTCTATTTATAGAGTAACCCAGGAATATTCCTTCATCACTCTTGGGATCCATCTTCCTCCTTTGTTCATGATCAGCTAAGATATAGCATTTACTTCCAAAAACATGAAAGTATCTAACAATTGGTTTTCTTCCCTTCCATATTTCATACAAGGTGGCTGAAGTGCCTTTCCTTAGAGTGACTCTGTTATGGATATAGCATGCAGTATTCATAGCTTCAGCCCAAAAATGGTAGGGTAACTTCTTAGCATGAATCATGGCTCTGGCAGATTCTTGGAGAGTTCTATTCTTGTGTTCCACAATCCCATTTTGTTGAGGAGTAATGGGAGAAGAGAATTCATAGCTGATTCCTTTAGAGGAGCAAAAGTTAGCAAATTTATTATTCTCAAATTCCTTTACATGATCACTTCTGATTCTTATGACATGACTTCCCTTTTCCCTTTGAAGTTTTTGACATAGATCTTTAAACACTTCAAAATTTTATGATTTTTCTCTAATAAAGCTTATCCATGTGTATCTAGAAAAATCATCTACAACAATATATGCATACTTCTTACCACCAAGACTTTTAACTTGTATAGGTCCCATTAAGTCCATGTGAAGAAGTTCCATAACTTTTGATGTAGTGAGATGTTGGATCTTCTGATGTGACATCTTAATTTGCTTTTCAATCTAGAAGTCATTACATATTCTACCTTCTTCTATCTTGAGCTTAGGAATCCCTCTCACTGCTTCTTCAGATATAATTCCTTTCATACCATTCAAAAGTAAGTGCCCCAATTTTTGATGCCATAGTTTAACTTCATTCTCTTTGGCTAAGACACATGTTGAGGAAAGGTTCAACTCTTGAGGAACCCATAGATAACAGTTGTCTTTAGATCTGATTCCTTTCATAATAACTTCATTCTTTTCATTGCACACAAGACATTCATCCTTGGTGAAGTTATCTTTGAATCCTTGATCATACAATTGGCTTATATTTATCAGCTTAGTTGTTAACCCTTTAACAAGCAACACACCATCAAGATTAGGGACTCATGAATAATCAAGCTTACTAACACCTTTGATTTCACCTTTTGCTCCATCACCAAAAGTCACATAACTAGTGGAATGAGATATTACATCCACCGATAGATTCTTGACACCTGTCATGTGTCTAGAACAACCACTATCAAAATACCAGTCATCTTTGGTTGATACTCTGAGGGAGGTGTGAGCTATGAAACTAGAAACATTAGACTTGGGAATCCATTGTTTATTCTTTTTGCTATTTTTTGGCATCTTATCAGTCTTGGGAGTAGGAGTAGTATTAGGATACCCATATAATTTAAAACAGAAGGGCCTTATATGACCAAGCCTTTCACAATGATGACATCTCCAGGGATGGGGATTCTATCTGGTGTGATTAGGTGTTTTCTTCCCATGATGTTTGTCAAGATGTCCTTTCTTACCATGATGTTTGCCCAAATGTTGAGACATTTGATTCGACATCTTTGGTTTAGACTTGGAATGAGTGGAAACAGATGAAAGCTCTTCTAAGTTAGGTTTTTTTTTCTCATTGAAACCTAGAACAATCTTCTCTCTTGTCACTCTTCTTGTTTGTAGATTTTAATCTAATGTGTCAGATCCATTATTTAGCATCTTGAGAGATTTCACCATTCTATCAAGGTTTGAATTCAAGGAAGTCACCTCACTTTCCAGATTAGAAATAGTTTTTAAATGTTTTCCCCTTTCTGCCTTCAACTGAGTTATGATGACTTTCTGTTTCTCCCCTTGAAGGCACACTTCTGCACTTCTGAGATATAATTCATTGTATGAAGCATCTAACTCATCAAAGGTTAGTTCCCCATCACTAGACTCTTCACCAGATACATATTTTCCTGACAGTGCTTTAATATACTTGGCAGATTCTTCAAGATCACTCTTTGAGTCCTCTTCAGACCAAGTAACAGACATATTCTTCTTTTGTTTCTTAAGATATGTAGGACATTCAGCTCTAATATGACCAAAGCCTTCACATTCATGACATTTCACTCCCTTCCCTTGAGTGGATTTTTCTTTAGCCCTTTTTTCTTACAAACTTATTTGACTTATGGACGTCAAATGAGATGTTCTTGACATTTGATCTTTGGTTTCTATCTGTTCTTTTTATCACTTTGTTAAACTGTCTTCTAAGCATAGCTAAGGCATTTGATATTCCTCCATCTGTATCTAAATCACAGTCTTCCTCTTCATCTTCAGTATTTGATACAAAGGCTATGCTTTTGTTCTTCTTTTCAGATCTTTCATTGATGCTTAATTTAAATGTCAGGAGGGATCCAACAAGTTCATCCACTTTCATTTTGTCAATGTCTTGAGCTTCTTCTATAGCAGTCACTTTCATATAAAATCTCTTGGGAAGAGACCTGAGCATCTTTCTCACCAATTTGTCTTCTAGTATTTTCTCTCCTAATGCATTGGATGCATTAGCAATTTCAAGAATGTTCATATGAAAGTCATTAATACTTTTATCATCATTCATTATCAAATTCTCAAATTTTATGGTGAGCAACTGAACTCTTGACATCTTAACTTTGGATGTGCCTTCATGAGTATATTGAAGAATTCCCCATGCATCCTCAACTACTTCACATGTGTTAACTAATCTGAAAATATTCTTGTCAATTCCATTGAAAATATCATCCAAGGCTTTAGAATTTCCAAGAGCAATTTCATCTTCTTCTTTAGATCAATCTTCTTCTGGTTTTATCTCAGAAGTAGGTTCTCCATTTTCTCCCAATTTGACAGGATGTTTCCATCCTTTTAAAACAGCTTTCCAAGCCCTGTTGTCCAAAGACTTTAAAAAGGCCACCATATGTGGTTTCCAGTAGTCATAATTACTTCCATCTAGAATGGGAGGTCTGTTCATAAATCTTCCTTCCTTGTCCATAGTACCAGAAAGTATCTTCTCTGGATCTCCCCCGGATATAGAGCAGGATGCCTGCTCTGATACTAATTGAAATTCTGGTATCAGATATGTGATGTCGAATGAGATGTCACGACACAAATATCTATTTAAAAGTAAAGAGCGGTAAAATCAAAAGTAGTAAAAACACAAGAGATTGTTCACCCAGTTTAGTATACAACAACACCTGCTCTGGGGGCTACCAAGCCAGGGAAAAGTCCACTAAATAGTATTAATTCATAGACCCTCAGTAAACAACAAGTTTACGATCTAATCACTTAATCACTACCCGTTCTATACTTCTACCTAAGACTCACCTAGGTATGAGGCCCTCCTCAAATCCCTTCAATCACTTACAATGAAGAAACAACATAATTAAAAAGTTTAAAAACATCAATCATTCAATGCTTAAAATCTTATGAATGATACATAATTAACAACCCAAATAACAACACAAGTATTCAATCAATACTAGAGTGTTTGACAATTAAAAGACTTAGACTTTTTAAAGAAAGTATTTTTCTTCAAAAGTTGGAGTAGTTTGAATAAGGAAGCAAGTCCTTATATATGCGCAGCTGTGGGCTTGGGCTTTAAAACCAAATATTCAATTCTTTTGAATATTTCCATAAAATCAGGTCAATATAAAATCCATGCATTTTGAAAAATATTCCTCCATATTTTTTGCTACCTGCGAGTCACAAATCTTTAATTATGGAGTATTGGAAATCAGGAAACAAAAAAACATATACTAATGTTGGCTGAGATCAGTTCAAGAGGCATATGTCAAGACATCTGCTTTGACATCATTCAAAACAGTTTGCTATAAATGTCAAGACATTTAGCAAAACATTAACAGCACATTGTTTTACCAAAATTGCTGCCAACAAACACTTACAATACCTCATGAAATTTTTAAATTTTTGAACTAATAGATTCATATCTCCATATGTTTTTAAATATTTGACTTACACCATGAAATTCTGGCTTCAGATACTCAATGTCACGTCCAATGTTATGACACCGTATCTGACTTACTATATGACAGTAAATACAAAAGCAGCAAAGAACACAGTCAATTGTTTACCCAGTTCAGTGTGCAACAACACCTACTCTGGGGGCTACCAAGCCAGGGAGGAAATCCACTATAAGAGATGTTAATTCAGGAATAAACCAACCAGTTTATCTCCTTCACTTAAGACCTACCCAATGCAATTCCAATCTAAGTACAACTTAAACCTGAGTTCCTACTCACTCCCCCTCAATCACAGCAGTGATACATAAACCAATTTGACTTAAGAATTGATGAAGACACTCTTCAAAGACAAACACTTGATTAAGCTTCACAGCTTTTTAATCAAGCAACACAATCACTCTTGCTTCACAGCTTTGAGTGATGTACACAACTAACTTGACTCTGCTTCACAGCTTTAGTCAAGGAACATTCAAGCACTCTTGCTTCAAAGCTTAGAGTGCTACACAACCCTTACAATTTGAAACCTATTCCAAGGCACTTATCACAATGATAATTGCTTGGAGTACAATAAACAAATCTGTACAGATTACAAATGATCTTCTAATCAATAAAAGCCATCCATGAAAAACAGCAGCTCTGTTGAATATATAGCAGCTGCAACTTCGGTTAGGGTTTCCAAAAACCTAGGGTTAATTCCGTTTTTACCTAAAGATCAGGTCACAGGACTTTATTAACCAGGTTAGGGTTGAGCTAGGTTACCCCTCAGAAAACGCAGGATTCTGTTCAGAAAGGACTGAGTTATTTCCTGAAAAAACTCAGACTTATCCAATCCTACAATCCTGTTAGTTCAGAACAGGATGTCATAACATCTGTTATGACATCTGAAAAAACCTGTCTACTGATTTAGCAAAATTTGATCATTTTGCAAAAATGCTCAGATACACACTTATAAGCATCAGTATTTGAATTACAATATTTTTCTGCAAAGGTACCTAATGAGTCAGTAAAAACTGAACTAGAATGTTATGACATCAGTCATGACATTCACACATACACTTGGGATTTACCAAAAATGCAAGCCAATACCTAAACACCTACAAACTCCCCCTTTGGCAGATTTTTGGTTAAAGACCCTAAACAATCAGAGATAGATAGCAGCAGAAATAAGTGACAGCAGAAAAATAGAATGTCAAGTACTAATTAAGTAAGTACCAAAATATTCTCCCCCTCTTTAGCCACAAATGGGCCAAAGATACATGTTCATAAAGATACATGTCCAAAACAAAATAATAAGAGCAGCAGCAGAAAACAACTGAATACACCTCCAAACTCCACCAGATATCAGCACCAAACAACAACCAACCTTCAAGCACTGTCATCAGACTCAGAGGATTCGGGCTTCTTCCTTTTCTTGTGAGCAATGTCAGCATTCTTCTCTTTGTTTGATGTCTCAACATCCTTAGAGACATCTGGATTTGTTTCAGCATTTGAACTTTCTTGGTTCAGAGGAACAGAAATGCCAGGAACTGAGAGTTTTTCGTTCAAAATTCTTGAAACAATCTTTGCTATTGCTTGATTAACATAGGCTGTTCCTTCCCTATTTGCCATTTCAGGGGGAACTGAAGAATAAGAGTGAGATGGATTACCAGAGGCAGAAGTTTGGGACTTTCCTGCATGTCTTGTTCTCAATTCTTTGACCTTGGTGGGGTTAGTTCTTACTTTTCTTCGAGAAGAGATCTCCAGGACTTCAGAGTCCAGACAGGAAGAGATTGTCATAAAATCTTGATCAGATGAAGAGGTTGAAATAGTCGTATTGGATGATGATGGTGATTGAGACATTTTGACAGTCTTAGAGGACCAGCAGCAACTGAAGAGAGAATTCTGATTGAGAGACAGGGTTATGATGAGGAGACGAGAGGGAAAGGAAGAAAAGGAGTGTCTATTCAACTTCTTAAAGGAATTGAAGGAAATGGGAAAATATAATTTTAACCCAATCAGAACAAACACAACTCCTTTAACCCTTGTTTTAAGCAAAATTAATTGCTACAGTTCCTCATGTTGGCAAATACCCAACTTACCCCTCAAGTTTTCAAATTGATTTGCATCAAGAGCCTTGGTAAAAATGTCAGCCAGTTGTAGCTCAGTGGCAACATGTTCCAATTTGATTGTCTTCTCTTCTACAAGGTCTCTGATAAAGTGATGTCGTATGTCAATATGTTTGGTCCTACTATGCTGAATGGGATTCTTGGAAATGTTGATTGTACTCAGATTGTCACAGTACAATGTCATAACATCTTGTGTGACATTATACTCAGTGAGCATCTGTTTCATCCATATCATTTGAGAGCAGCTACTACCAGCTGCAATGTATTCAGCTTCAGCAGTGGAAAGAGATACACAATTCTGTTTCTTGCTGAACCAGGAAACCAAATTACTTCCCAAGAAGAAACATCCTCCAGAGGTGCTTTTTCTATCATCAGCACTACCAGCCCAATAAGCATCACAGTAGCCTGTCAGAGCTGGTTCACAGCCATGAGTATACATCAATCCATAGTTGTAAGTACCACTTACATACTTCAAAATTCTCTTCACTTGATTGATATGACTGACTTTGGGATCAGCTTGGTATCTTGCACAAACTACAACTGCAAAGGAAATATCAGGTCTGCTGGCAGTTAAGTACAACAAGCTTCCTATCATGCTTCTGTACAGACTTTGATCCACCTTAACCCCACTTGAATCTTTGGAAAGCTTTAGATGAGTAGGAGCAGGAGTCCTTTTGTGACTTGCATTCTCCATACCAAACTTCTTTACAATGTTCTTAGCATACTTGCTTTGAGATAAGAAGATTGAGTCCTCCATCTGTGAGACTTGCAGTCCAAGAAAATAAGTTAGTTCTCCCATGAGACTCATTTCGAATTCAGCCTGCATCTGGTCAGCAAAGTGTTTAACCATATGTTCTGACATTCCTCTAAACACTATGTCATCAACATATATTTGGGCAACCATCAACTTCCCTCCTTCAGTTTTGACAAAGAGAGTTTTGTCCAAGCCTTCTTTTCTGTAGCCTTTGTCTGAGAGAAACTTTGTTAACCTGTCATACCATGCTCTAGGAGCTTGTTTCAGGCCATATAGAGTTTTTCTCAATTTGTAGACATGATCAGGGTGGGTTGGATCCACAAAGCCTTTAGGTTGTTCCACATAAGCTTCCTCATTTAAGTACCCATTTAGAAAGGCACTTTTCACATCCATCTGAAATAATTTGAACTTCAGAAGACACGCAATAGACAATAGGAGTCTGATTGATTCCAGCCTGGCTACAGGTGCAAAGGTTTCATCAAAATCCACCCCCTTCAACTTGAGTGTATCCTTGAGCAACAAGTCTTGCCTTATTTCTGGTGACAACTCCTTCAGCATCTGACTTGTTTTTGAATATCCATTTTGTCCCAATAATGTTAGTTCCTTCAGGTCTAGGAACCAGTTCCCAAACTTCATGTTGCTTGAATTGGTTCAGTTCATCTTGCATTGCAACAATCCAGTATTCATCAGTTAAAGCTTCCTTGACATTTCTTGGTTCCATTTTGGACACAAAACAAGAGTTTGAGATGAATTCTCTAGATCTTGTGATGACTCCACTATTGGGATCTCCTATGATGAGCTCTTTTGGATGATCCTTCTGAATTCTGATGGAAGGGATCTTGCTAGCTTCCTTTGATTCAGATTCTGTTGTGGTGGGGTTGGGCAGGTCATTCTATTGGGTTGAAGTCTCAAAGAATGTCTCAACAATACAAGGAACATCTATTTCTTCATGATAATTATCAATTATAACATTTATTGATTCCATCATGATTTTGGTTCTGGAGTTGAATACTCTGTAAGCTCTGCTGTTTGAGGAGTATCCTAGAAATATGCCTTCATCACTTTTAGGGTCCAGTTTTCTTCTTTGTTCACGATCAGCCAGAATATAGCATTTGCTGCCAAACACATGGAAGTACTTCACAGTTGGTTTTCTTCCTTTCCAGAGTTCATAAATGGTGGATGAGGTTCCTTTCCTTAAGGTGACCCTGTTATGAACATAGCAGGCTGTATTCATAGCTTCAGCCCAAAAATACATAGGAAGTCTTTTGGCATGTAACATTGCTCTGGCAGATTCCTGTATGGTCCTGTTTTTTCTTTCCACAACTCCATTTTGCTGAGGTGTTATAGGAGAAGAAAACTCATGACTAATTCCCTCTGAAGAGCAGAAATCATCAAATTTGCTGTTTTCAAATTCCTTGCCATGATCACTTCTGATTCTGACAATACACCCTTCCTTTTCTCTTTGAATTCTTTTGCACAATTCTTTAAAGACTTCAAATACATCAGATTTTTCCCTAATGAAATTAATCCAGGTGAATCTGGAAAAATCATCCACAACCACATAGGCATATCTTTTTCCACCAAGACTCTCTACTTGCATTGGTCCCATCAGATCCATATGAAGAAGTTCCAGAACCTTAGATGTGGTCAGATGTCTTGACTTTGGATGTGACATCCTAGTCTGCTTACCAACCTGACATTCACCACAAACTCTTTCTTCATCAATTTGCAGTCTTGGAATCCCTCTGAATGCCTCCAAGGAGATAATCCTCTTCATGCCTCTTAGATGAAGATGACCAAGTTTTTGGTGCCATAGCTTCATCTCTTTTTCTTCTTTTGCAATGGAACACACAGATGAGAAATTAGTGTTCTCGGGCTCCCACAAGTAACAGTTGTCTTTGGATCTGACTCCTTTCATTACTATCTCTTGTTTGTCATTGATTACAAGACATTCAGATTTTGAGAAATTGACCTTGAATCCTAGGTCACACAATTGACTGATACTAATGAGATTAGCAGTCAGCCCTTTTACCAGCAGTACTTCATTCAGACTTGGAACCCCAGGGTAGTCCAAATTACCAACTCCTTTGATTTCACCTTTAGCACCATCTCCAAAGGTCACAAAGCTGGTGGTGTGAGGCTTAACATTATTGAGGAGGTTCTTGATTCCAGTCATGTGTCTGGAACATCCACTGTCAAAATACCAATCTTCCTTTGCAGAGACCCTCAGGGAAGTGTGAGCTATTAGTGCAGTAGCCTTTTTCTTCCATTTAGGAGCATGTAGTACCTTTTTCAACTTAGGTTTGACACCTGAGTTCTGATTAGGATATCCATGTAGTCTGAAGCAGAAGGGCTTTATGTGACCATATCTCCCACAATGATGACATCTCCATCTTTGGTACTTTTTCTTCATATGTCTCTGTTCCCGATGTTGATAGTGGTGTTGAGACATCTGCTTTGACATTTGCTTAACAGGCCTGATCTTCTCGTTTGTACCAGATTTCTTTGCTCCTACAAATCCTAGTCCAGATTTGTTTCCTCCATTTTGTCCAACCTGAAGTATCTATTCCAGTTTGTCTGTTCCATTAGTCAGCATCTTGACAGATTTGGTCATTTGGTTCAGTTGTGAGTTCAGCAGTTGAACTTCTCCTTCTAGATGACTTATGGTTTCAAGATCTGCCCTTTTTTTAGCCTCCAGCTTTATAATGAGCTTTGATTGTTTCTCATTCTGCACACAGACTTCAGCACTTCTGATACACAATTTCTTGTAAGTATCAGCCAGTTCTTCAAATGTCACTTCTTCATTACTAGTGTCACTTTCAGAGGAACAGACTTCAGTTAGAGCAGTGACAAGTTTGGCACATTCTTCTTCAGAATTACTTTCTGAATCATAGTCAGACCAAGTAACCGTCATTCCTTTCTTTTGTTTCTTAAGAAAGGTAGGACATTCAGCTCGAATATGTCCATATCCTTCACAGCCATGGCATTGAATATCTCTGCCTTGGTTTCCCTTTTCTTCTGACCTTGGTCTTCTGCTGGAACTGTCAATGTCAGAGGGAATGTTATGAACATTAGACCTTGACTTTGGATCCATTCTTTTGATGAGCTTGTTGAACTGTCTTCCAAGCATGGCAATAGCTTCTGAAATATTTTCTTCTTCATCCTCCTTGTTTTCAACATCAGTGTTGGATACAAGTGCTATGCTTTTGTTCTTCTTGTCACCATTATCAGTGATCCCCATCTCAAAAGTCTGAAGAGACCCAATAAGTTCATCCACTTTCAACTTGCTGATGTCCTGGGCTTCCTCTATGGCAGTTACCTTCATTGCAAATCTTTTAGGCAAGGATCTGAGAATCTTCCTCACCAGTTTTTCTTCTGACATTTTTTCTCCCAGTGCTCCTGAGGTGTTGGCAATCTCCAAGATATTCATGTGAAACTCATGAATGGTTTCATCTTCCATCATTTTTAGATTCTCAAACTTGGTAGTCAACATCTGAAGCCTTGACATTTTTACTTTGGAAGTTCCCTCATGAGTAGTTTTGAGAGTGTCCCAAACTTCCTTGGCCAGTTCATATTGATGAACTAATCTGAAAATGTTTCTATCAATTCCATTGAACAAGGCATTTAGAGCTTTGGAATTTCCCAGGGCTAACTCATCTTCTTCTTTACTCCAATCTTCCTCAGGCTTCAGACTGATTGTCCCATCTTCCTCAGTTATGGTGGGATGGATCCATCCTTTGTCAGCAGCTCTCCAAGCCTTTTTGTCCAGAGATTTTAGGAAGGCAATCATACGAGGTTTCCAGTAGTCATAATTAGTTCCATCCAGAATGGGTGGTCTATTTCCAAAAACTCCTTCTCTGTCCATAGTGCCAGAAAGTGATATCCCTAGATCTCACCCAGTAATACAGGCAGGGTGCCTGCTCTGATGCCAATTGAAATTCTGGCTGCAAATACTCAATGTCACGTCCAATGTTATGACACCGTATCTGACTTACTATATGACAGTAAATACAAAAGCAGTAAAGAACACAGTCAATTGTTTACCCAGTTCAGTGTGCAACAACACCTACTCTGGGGGCTACCAAGCCAGGGAGGAAATCCACTATAAGAGATGTTAATTCAGGAATAAACCAACCAGTTTATCTCCTTCACTTAAGACCTACCCAATGCAATTCCAATCTAAGTACAACTTAAACCTGAGTTCCTACTCACTCCCCCTCAATCACAGCAGCGATACATAAACCAATTTGACTTAAGAATTGATGAAGACACTCTTCAAAGACAAACACTTGATTAAGCTTCACAGCTTTTTAATCAAGCAACACAATCACTCTTGCATCACAACTTTGAGTGATGTACACAACTAACTTGACTCTGCTTCACAGATTTAGTCAAGGAACATTCAAGCACTCTTGCTTCAAAGCTTAGAGTGCTACACAACCCTTACAATTTGAAACCTATTCCAAGGCACTTATCACAATGATAATTGCTTGGAGTACAATAAACAAATCTATACAGATTACAAATGATCTTCTAATCAATAAAAGCCATCCATGAAAAACAGCAGCTCTGTTGAATATATAGCAGCTGCAACTTCAGTTAGGGTTTCCAAAAACCTAGGGTTAATTCCGTTTTTACCTAAAGATCAGGTCACAGGACTTTATTAACCAGGTTAGGGTTGAGCTAGGTTACCCCTCAGAAAACGCAGGATTCTGTTCAGAAAGGACTGAGTTATTTCCTGAAAAAACTCAGACTTATCCAATCCTGCAATCCTGTTAGTTCAGAACAGGATGTCATAACATCTGTTATGACATCTGAAAAAACCTGTCTACTGATTTAGCAAAATGTGATCATTTTGCAAAAATGCTCAGATACACACTTATAAGCACCAGTATTTGAATTACAATATTTTTATGCAAAGGTACCTAATGAGTCAGTACAAACTGAACTAGAATGTTATGACATCAGTCATGACATTCACACATACACTTGGGATTTACCAAAAATGCAAGCCAATACCTAAACACCTACACACCATGTTAAGTGCAAGATTTTTATTCTTCTTGTCATCTTTTTCATTCTCATCTAGTTGTTTTAGTTCAATCTCATGTTCTTGCAATTTTTCAAACAAGGTATCCAAATACATAAAACACAAGTCTTTTGATTCAAAAATTATAGTAATTGTAAGTTGCCAACTGTATTTTAGGAATCTAATGACGTTTTTAGTTAAATCTTCATTTAGAAAAGTTTCTATCATAGTTCACAAATGATTAGCAATGTGAATAAATAATTTTTCTATGTCCTAGATATTTTCCCCAATTTTCATTCTAATTAATTCATACTTGTGAGTTAATGTGTTCATTTTTAACCCTTTTTACCTTAGTTGTACCTTCATGAGTAACTTAAATTGTGTCCCACATTTCTCTTGCGAAATGACAGTCAAAACACACACAAAATTTTTTTCAATACTGAGAGCAGTAATGATGATCATCTTAACTTTCAAATTGTACAACACATTTTCTTTATCTTATTTTGTACAAATATCTTTATGTTTATTTTCCACAACATTATTAACTAGATGTGTGGAAACAAAAGGTCAATTTTTTGTTGAACAAGCGACTTCCAACACAAGAGAGGGATAAATTGCGTTATTTGGTTTTTGAAACCATTTTGTAAAATTTATTTTAAGAAAGGAGTAGAAGTAGAGATTAGACATCAACCTACTCCACTCTCCAAGATTTTCCCCTTGAAATTTCCATAAACAACAACTTGAACTTTTACGCAAATTAATTCTTACATCCTTCCATACACCATTCCTTTTAGATATTTGACTTGCAACCTCCGAGTAAATTAATAACACGTGATAGAACTAAGATCTTGAATATACAATTTCAACACATCAACAGAAATACACAACTCGAAATATAATTTTTTCACTCTCTTAACACTAAGGCAATGTATAGTGGATAAACATTGTTTCTTAGAAGAGAATGAGTGACTGAAGAGAGTATATATTCATAGTTTAGTACATTGAAAGAGTGCAGAAGACTCCTTTATATAGGAAATAAATTTGTATCAAAGAGGAAATATTTTTTGTCAGAATATGCTCTCTGATTGATTAAATTTTCAATCTAATCGATTAGATGTTGAACAAGTAAATCTATACACAAGAGAGAAGATTGATTTTTGATATTTATATTTCAAAAAAATTTCAAAAATAGATTCATTTTAAAAATATTTATATTATAAGGATAATAGAAGCAGTGAATTGTTAGCTGAAAAGATAAATAATATATAAATAAGCAACAACAAAAATAAATAACAAATAAATAAAAGATAGGGAAAGAAGGACCACACTAGCGATTATCCCGACTCACCTTAAACCACACGGTATACTCTAGTTCCCAACAATTTCCTCTTGAAATTTCCACTTAACAATAATTGGAGCTTTTACATGGGTTAAGCCCGAAAACCTAAAACACGTTGAGCTTTTGCACATGATTAGCCCAACAATATTACACAAAATAACTTGATGTTTTACACAAGTTCAACCAAACAACCTTAAACCAAGATTTTTACAAGTTTCACAAGAGAATTATGCTCTTGAATAAAAAAATTAAGCATGACAATATAACATCACAAATTTCAAATAGAGTTTTTCACTCTCTTAGAACAAAGACAACTTATAGTGAATAAAACTTATAAAATAATGGAAATTTAAGAATTGAAAATTGAGAAAATTATTGTATTTAGAAGAGACAAAAGTCCTCATTTGTATGGGAAAAAATTTGACTCAAAAAGGAAATAATCACTTGGATTTGGAACTTCCTAACATAGTAATATACATAGTGTAGCGGTAGAAATGTTGAGACTAAGTCATTGGATTGACTTAACTCGCACAAATCAAATAAAAATCACCACTGTGCTTTATTGTTTCCAAAGGAATGGGAAAAGAGCGAATAACCCAAAAATAGGGGGAGATAATCTAAGTTCGGGGGTTGGTTATGCAAAGGGAAGGTATTAGCACCCTAAACATCTATGGTACTCTACAAGACCTCTTTGTAAATTTGTGTATTTTGGTTATAAATGTTGTATATAAGAATATATATTGGAGAAAAGAAAAGAAATATTTTTTATAATTTTTGCACCCGCCGCGGTTGCGAACCTTTAGTGCCTACGTACCACCTTCCATGCAATAGGGGATTAGGGTACTCGTAGTTCATCTTTCAAAAAATTTAAAACACGAGTGTGTTGGTTAATTTTAAGAGATGATACATCATCGTCATTATCCGAGTGGAAGAATGTACTTACTACCCATGATTATGAGAAAGGAGAATTTGCATCATCTCAAAGTGGAGGATATAGCTTGGATTTTAAAATCAACAAAGCCTCACTCAATACCCAAGTGGAAAATATCTCACTTCACTATATATCATAGACGTATAGTAGCTTACGTCACTACAAGAATTGACGAGAGTCTAATATTTTGAAATTTTATTTAATGTAAATAGACAAAATAGGAAAATGGTTTGAATGAGATTGATTGACTTTTAGTCTTCTCACAAAAATGTCAAAGTATTGTTAAATTGTTTAATAGTTTGATTGAGAAAATATTTTTAAAAATGCATGGACCTAAGTCCAAGTTTATTGCGAAAGCATTTCAAGTTTAAAACAAGAAGAGTTTTCAAAGGGAGGGAGAAGATTTTTGAAATTAAAGAAGATTGGGTGAGAATATTTTTGAAATTAAAGAAGATGGGAGCAGAAGAAGGGACTATCCTAAAGCATAAGATAAAAGCTAGGGAAAAGAATCATCTAATCAACAAGAAGCCAACACTTGACACAATGATTCAATGTAGAATTCTCATCCTTTGGATTTGAAACCAAACAAGCAAATATCATAAACCTCTTAAGAAAACCAAGCTTCAATTGCATTAAGTCTTCACAAAAATTGGACAGAGTAACGGTTGTATACAGATCAATTCCAGATCACAGACAAAGCATACAATCACAATAATCTGCACACAAAGCAAACAAACAATCCAATGTCTTGGGATAAACCCCAAGAACTCCGGAAAAAATAATATTTGAGGTCACAAAGTCTCAAAGTAGGTCAAGGCTTCTAGTCCTTAGTCCAAGAAGTCCATAATCTGCATAATGCCAAGGATAGTAACCAAGTAGTCCAAGTAACATTAAATCTTTTTATGGTTCAAGTTGATTATTAAGTGTCTTTAAAAAAAACTCAAGTGAGCAAAATAAAAATGACATAAAAGTAAATGCTCAAATGAACAAAGATGAAAATAGCATGAAACGTAAATGCAAAAATAAACGTGCTTAAAGTAAAAGTATAAAGTAAAAGCATAAAATAAAGTCAATTGTTAGAAATTAGAGGTTAGTTGAATGACCATCTTGAAACTTGCATTTGAAACTTATTAGAAGATTGATAAAATTAAAGCCTCTTAACGACAAGTTTCATTTGCTTTTTGTCAAGTATATCATTCATTTAAAATTCTCAAGGCAACAATAAATGATCAACGATGTTTATGTGATTCACTTTGACCAAAGCTTATGAAGATTCATTAGAGGATTGATAAGACCTAAGTCTCCTAACAATGAATCTCATCGTTATTGGATCAAAGAATTCAAATTAAGATACTTGGGCTTACATATTTGTACCAAAAATTTAATCAAGCTATTATTAAAATCATTCATCCATTTTTTGTGGAGTTAATCTCAACACCATGGATCCAATGATGTTAATAAAGCTCATGATCAAAATCTCATAGTCCAAGATCAGCCAGAATATATACAAGATAAAATATATTTAAAAAATAAAGAAAAATATTTTTTTAAATGATTTAAGAATGGTAATAAAAGTAAAAAATAGCAACTATATTTAAAACATCCAATAAAAATCAAATAAGACCATGGAAAAATCATAAATGAGCTCAAATATTTATATAAAATTTTTGGTAATTTTTTTAAGTCAGAAATTATTTTTAAAATCAAAAGAAATAGGCAAAATAAACCAAAAATTATGAAAAATAGTAAAGTCAGAAATAAAAATAAAATGATGTCACCAATATTTGTCAAGAGGTCATTGAATCCTTCCATATTTTTTTTCCAGAATTTAAAACTTAAGAAAAGCATTTTTAAAAATTTAAAATAATTCAAATAAAGTAAAAAATTATAAAAAATATCAAAACATAAAATAAAATTTTTAAAAAATAATAACCAGAAAGATAAAAATCAAATGTGTTTTTCATAATTTTTTCATATTTTTTGAAGTTAAAACGGATTTTTTATGAATATTTGAAGTTTAAACCAAATAAAATATAAAAATCAGAAAATAAAATAAAGTCAAAAAAATATGGACCAATGGATGAGAGTCAAAACACGTTAGTAATCTAATCCAGTGGATCATACACGTTGTGCATATCATGGTCTTTAGTGAATAAAACATAGAATCATTAATTAAATTAGATTTAAAAAAAGTGTGGCATGCTATCTGTAGCGGTAGAAATGTTTAAGACTAAAACATGAGATTGACTAGACTTATACAAATCAAAATAGAAATCACCACCGCGCTTTATTGTTTCCAAAGGACTGAGAAAAGAGCGAGTAACCCAAAAAAGAGGGGGGGGGGGAAGATTCAAGGTAAGGAGGTTGGTTATGTAAAGGAAAGGTATTAGCACCCTAAACATCTACGGTACTCCGCAGAAACCTCTTTGTAAAATCTATATATTTTGGCTATGAAATGTTGTGTAAAAATGAATGGTGGATGTGAGAAAAGAAATATATTTTATAGTTTTTTACACCCGCCGCTGTTGTGAACCTTTAGTGCCTACGTACTACATTTTCGTGCCATAGGGGATCAGGGTACACATAAAAAAATTTAAAATACAAGTGTGTTGGTTAATTTTATGAGATGAAACATCATCGTCATTGTCCGTGTGGAAAACATACCTACTACCCACAATCATGAGAAAGGAGAATTTGCATCATCTCAAAGTGGAGGATATGACTTAGATTTTAAAATCAATAATGCCTCACTCAACACCCAAGTGGAAAATATCTCTCTTCACTACATATTTTAGAAGTATAGTTGTTTGCATCACTACAAGGATTGACAAGAGTCTAATCTTTTGAGAATGGTTTTAAAATAAGAAATCCAAAGTGGCAAAATGATTTGAAATGAGATTGATTGACTTTTATTCTTCTCACAAAAAAAAATGATGTCAAAATATTATTAAGTTGATTGAAGTTTATTCATAAAAAATGTTTTGAAAATGCATGGACCTAAGTCCAAGTTTATTATGAAAGTGGTTCAAGTTTCAAAACAAGAAGATTTTTCAAAAGGAGGAAGAAGATTTTTGAAATTAAAGAAGATGGAAGGAGAAGAAGAGACTATCCTAATGCATAAGGTAAAAGCTAGGGATAGGAACCATCTATGAGCCAAGATATAATTCTCATTCTTTGGATTGAAACCAAGCAAGCAAAGATATTAGACCTCTTGAAAGAACCAAACTTCAAGTGTATTAAGTCTTCACAAAAATTAGGCAGAGTAACGAATGTATACGGGTTAATTCCATACTATAAACAAAGAATGTAATCACAATAACCTGTACACAAAACAAACAAACAAACAACCCAATGTCTTGAGGTAAACCTCAAAAACTCCAGACAAAATATCAATTAAGGTTACAAAGTCTCCAAAATAGGCCAAGGTTTCTAATCCTAAGTCCAAGAAGTCCCATACTCCATAATGCCAAGGATAGTAACCAAATAGTCCAAGTATCATTAAATTTTTTATGCTTTATGTTGATTATTAGGTGTCTTAGAAGAAAAAAAAGAAAAGGCTCAAGTGAGAAGAGATGAAGATAGCATGAAATGTAATGCTTAAAGTAAATGGTACATAAAGCATAAAAAAAATAAAAGGCAAAAAGTAAAAAAAAAATTAATAATTAGTGGTTAGTTGGATGACCATCTTGAGACTTGCATTTGGAACTCATTAGAGGATTGGTAGAACCAAAGGCTCCACACAACAAGTTGCATTTACTTTTTGTCAAGTATATCATCTATTTGGAATTCTCAAAAGTACCATTTAATGATCAATGATGTTTAAGTGATCCGCGTTGACCAAAAGTGTTGTAGATCCATTAGAGGATTGGTAGAACCAAATCCTCCACACAATGAATCTCAAGGTTAGTGAATAAAAGAGATCAAATTAACATACTTGGGCTTGCAAACATAGGTTTGGGCCACGAATGATCATTTATTCGAATCGGGACAAAATTTAGCGCTATGTTAAGCAATCGTAAGTGGACTTATGTAGAAGTCGCACCTATTTTGAGGCCGGTCAATAGCAATCTATGAACCATTTATTTTGAGACATGATATAGAGGTCATGCTCCATTAACACTTAGTGAAATAAGAAAGGAATGAGATGAAGAGGGATGGGAAAGAATATACAAACCACATTTGAATTAAAATTTAATCAAATTATTATTAAAATTATTCATCCTTTTTTGTGGAGTTAAACTCAACACCATGGATCCAATGATGTTAATAAAGTTCATGATAAAAAATTCAACCCAAGATTAGCCAGAAAATAATCAAAAAATAATATTGCATTTTAATATATACATTAAAAAAAGGTTTTAGAAATATTTAAAATAGAAATAAGGGATAAAAAAAACAATGAGGTCACCAATATTTGTCACAATATCATTGGATCATTCCATATTTTTTCAAGAGTTTAAAAATGCATAAAAGTATTTTTAAACATTTAAAACAAATCAAATAAAGTGAAAATTTATAAAACATACCAAAACACGAAATAAAATTGTGAAAAAATATAAATCAGAAAGAGAAAAATCAAACATATTTTTCATAATTTTTTCAGATTTTTTGAACTAAAAATGAATTTTCTATGATTTTTTTTCAAGTTTAAAACAATTAAATATAAAAATCTAAAAAGAAAATAAAAATCAAAAAAATATGGGCCATCTAATCAATGTCAAAACGCATTAGTAAACAGATCAAGTGGACCTGGTGCGCTGTGCATGTTATGGACTTTAGTGGATAATGCATTGAATCATTAATTAAATTAGATTTAAAAAAAAATAAGTGGTGTGCCATCATTGGTTGGAAGGTCACACATTGGTCATCTTCAACCTCCAACCAATGTGAATTGCAGGTCTCTCAAACTGTAAAATCAGAAGCTCAGACTTATGCCATTCGCTTCGTCTCTTAAAGACGAAGACAACCACACCTTCGTGACAAGTTTATATAAACTGTAGCTCAAGCAAATTGGAAGGAAATTTTTGAAAAGGGATTTGAAATTTCATGGTCAAAACAAGTTTCCTGATGAAAGTAAGTGTCACGACTAGAACCAAAGCAATGAGAGCATCACAATGATATCAAAGTTTTGAAGAAGTGATGAAGGAATCTACCTATTGAAGTTGAGTTGAGAGCTCTGAAACTGGACTTCTATGGAGCAATCGAAGGCACGATTCTTGAATGAATTATATGGTTAGCTTCAGGGAAGATCAAGGAAGGTGAATTGATGGAAAAATTGGATTGAAAAAGGCTTGAAAGCAGATTTCGAAGTAGCAGAATTTTGAGTTATGGAACTAGTTTGGCAGGGTGATTCTGGCTATCCAAGCTTGAGGAAATGAATAGGGATGACCCTCTATTTATAGGGAATCAAATGGAATGTCCAAGCGTGTGAAATGATGAAGTTTGGAGGGAAATCGTGTGAAGTTGCAAACAAGAAAAGTGTGACTCCTAATTTGATCAAAACTCATTCAAAACATGTGTTTCGTTGTGCTAATCAATTCTGGAACTTCACTAAACATGTTTAGAGGAAAAAATGCACGGAAAATTTGTGATTAGAAGCCAAAACAAAGACTTCAAATTCTGACTTATGGGGAAACTTCAGTTCTAAGTTACCAAGTTCAATCCAATGGCATTCTCAGCTCAAGTGGTCTTAAGGCGTGATTCTTGATGCTTTAGAAAGATGAGGTTACAAGCTTTGCAATGGAAAAAGAATGGAATCAAATGGATGCTTGAGCTAAAATTTGCATTGAGTCAAAGTTGGGGAAAAAAAGGTTGAATTTCCATACTTAGAAATATTTCAAGTTTTTCTTCAAAAGTGACCTATAATGTTTTGCATCCAAACATGGCCTTACTCTTGGAATTTGCTCTTGACCAAAACAGATGGCCTGAAATAGACCTCTTGAATGACATTTTGAAACTTTAACGAACAAAATCTCCAAAAATTAAGAGAGTTATGGATTGTTGAATATGGCAAAAAATCATGAAATGACCTATAATCTTTTGTATCCTTAGGGCATGTTCCATCCATTTTCTCACTTTGCACATAAAAGAAGGAATAAATTTCAAATCCTCAAGATCATTATGGAAAAAAAGTGGACTTAAGGTGATAAAAATTGACCAAGTTATGATCATTTGAAGTCACACATAGGAAAATGGGGGTTCATCTAGAGGACTTGTAATCTTTCTTCATCATCAAGTTTCTTCCACATGAAAACTCCTTGGAACTTTTGAAGTGATTTATTGATAACCCTTTGAACAATAGGATGTCGTTGGAATCACTCTAAAATACCAAAAGATGAGAAAGATATGCTTCTTTGAAGTTTAAAACCCTAGCTCATATATCAAGAAAAATGCCTTGAGGGACTTTGATAATTTTGAACAAACTTCTTATACCAACACAAATGCTTTGTAAACATAAGTTGTTTAGGATGATAACAAGAACTCATAGCAACCACAACCACTTCCATATCTTGAGAATTGAGAGAAATATGCATTTGTGACCAATGGGAACAAAGCCTTGTCCAAGCATGACAACTTCTCCAATCAATCCCTTGTACTTTTGAACCAAATTTGATAATCGTGAAATGTGGTGAACCAAAATAAACTTGCCATACCATTTCCTCCAAAACAAATCCAATGGTGAGGTTTGAAATTCTAAAGCTTTACTGACTAGGGCATGGAAATAAACTCATGAACCCATGGAGCAAATTGCTGAATCTCATTGCCTTTACCTACATGAGTAACAAGCAAGACAAACCAACATTGCATTTTATTAATTAAAAGAAGAAATCAAGACAAAAAATATTCATGATCACAAAAGAACACAAGTCAAGGTGCTTGGTGATTCCTCAAAGAGCAAAGCTAAATATAGGGAGGGGAACCAAGAATCCTAATGTGATCTTGTTGTGATGGAATCAACATGGTATGATGAGGGGATCTTAGGGGGGAAAATTGGGGTACAACAACTGCCCTTATTTAAGTTTCTTCTATCCGGAGATACGAAGGTTGAAAATTTTCGTGTCGACATGATCGAAGATACTTAAATATAAAACAAACCCTATTTGTGTCCCTAAGATGCCATGCAATGCTTATGAGTATGAATGCATATGAACGACACCAAGCCGGCGCAAAACACCACTGGGGATGTAGCAAAGAAAATACCGAAACAAAAGAGAAACCCGACCAAGAAAATAAATCACAGGTGGATAAAAAAACCTGTCTTAAAGGATGGTAAAAAGTCAAAAGATACACCAACTTCTACTGAAGGAAAAACTACCAACGTTCACTGAAGGTAGAAAAAGGAAAGAAATAACAACACCGACATTCACTTAAGGTGAGCTACCAACGTTCACTGAAGGTAGAGAGAAAATATATCATAGCATCGCCGTTCACTGACTATGAACTACCAACATTCACTGAAGGTGGCAAAAAGATAACAATCACCAACTTTGACTGAAGGTGACCTACCAACTTTCAATGAAGGTAGAGAGAAAATATATCATAGCACCGCCATTCACTAACGATGAACTGCCAACATTCACTGAAGGTAGCAAAAAGATAACAATCACCAACTTTCTCTGAAGGTGACCTACATACTTTCACTGAAGGTAGAGAGAAAATATATCATAGCACCGTCGTTCACTGACGATGAACTACCAACCTTCACTGAAGGTAGCAAAAAGATAACAATCACCAACTTTCACTGAAGGTAACCTACCAACTTTCACTGAAGCTAGAGAGAAAATATATCATAGCACCGCCGTTCACTGAAGATGAACTACCAACATTCACTGAAGGTAGTAAAAAGATAACAATCACCAACTTTCACTGAAGGTGACCTACCAGCTTTCACTAAAGGTAGAGAGAAAATATATCATAGCAGTGTCGTTCACTGATGATGAACTACCAACGTTCACTGAAGGTAGCAAAAAGATAACAATCACTAACTTTCATTGAAGGTGACCTACCAACTTTCACTGAAGGTAGAGAGAAAATATATCATAGCACCTCCTTTCACTAACAATGAACTACCGACTTTCACTGCAGGTTGAAAAAAGATAATAATCACCAACTTTCACTGAAGGCGACCTACCAACTTTCACTGAAGGTAGAGAGAAAATATATCATAGAACCACCGTTCACTGACGATGAACTACCAACGTTCACTGAAGGTAGCAAAAAGATAACAATCACCAACTTTCACTGAAGGTGACCTACCAACTTTCACTGAAGGTAGAGAGAAAATATATCATAGCACCGCCGTTCACTGACGATGAACTACCAACGTTCACTGAAGGTAGCAAAAAGATGACAATCACCAACTTTCATTGAAGGTTGCCTACCAACTTTTACTGAAGGTAGAAAGAAAATATAAGTTTCGCCAAAATTCTGGCATTTCACCTAGAGCGGGTCTCAACTTCTTCTTTAACCAAAGCATTTTGCCTGGAAAGGGTAATACATAAGCTGTCTCAAATAAAGAGACTACCACTTGTAAAAATTTCACAATGAACTGTCTCTGCGATATTGAAAGTCTTATCATCCATTGGGGTAATTTAGGCAACAGGCTGCAAACTATTAACTCATAGAGAAGATAGCAAAAAAAAACAGTTACGTCGACTTTTACAGGGTATACAAGTTGCTCAAATAAAGAGACCAGCCACTTGCTGTCATGGAGGATTGTAAAAATGACTCTCTGGGGAGAACATTATGGTTTCCTGGGGAAAGAAATATGACTTCCTGGGAAGATGCCAATATATTTCTGCTGAGGAGATAAAGTCTTCTCGTGTAAAATAAATGCACATTCTTTAACCAAGGCTCGAAGCCTGCAAATATCATAAGTAATAATATTGCTGAGGATCAAAGATTCAAACCAAAAATAAACTGGGATGGAACAGTCAACCATAATACATCCTTTGAGGAATAAACTCAAGAGGGAAACCCAAATCATCCAGACAAAGAGTTGTTCAAGAAGGCTAAAGCAAAAAATCTTCCACGAGGGATAACTCAATGGGGAAATTGGAAGAATATACGCTTTCTGCTTAAGGCCAACACTCTATTGGAGAGAGGACAACGTAACTCTACAAAACATGGTGATATGTCAACAAAATATTAACGAATGTGAATGAGCAATGATTTGAAAATTTTAGCTATGTATGATGTATGTATAAATGTATGAGTGTTATCGTGCGTATGCTGAAAAAACAGATATACAACACTGGGAGTAACCAAGCAAAACCACCTCGGGCACAATCAACACTCGGCTAAATTACATTCAAGATGAACAATCCGAGAAAACGTAAGCGCCAACTGAGGAAACAAAACCTACTGCCTGGTTTAACTTTACTGGGGAGAAACATAATCCGGAAGTAAACAAAACATAGCGACCAAACAGTACAGATACAGAGATATAACATCCTTCTCCAGGTTTTACCAGGTATAGCACTCAGACTTCAGCGTGAAATCAAATATTTTCAAAAGTAATGCTTCTACTAGGGATTTTGAAAAATCAATTTCAAGTAGAGCAGACGGTCATCAAATCATCAAAACATTCACTGGAGAATTCAGGACCATTTTGAAAGAGGAAACACACAAACTTTATTAAGGCGTATAATGTCCTATCATCAAGGCATTAACCGGGGATTTCGTGTTGACTTCATTGAGGAGGTTAACACCACATCCTCAAAGGGAAAAACCAATATACATTCTTCACTAGAGAAATCAGAGATCTTCGTTCTTCAAGAGTTGTTATTGTACCAACTTCTCTAAGTAGAAAGAACCTCTATTAAACAAACGAAAACCTTTATTGGAGGAAACTGGGATTGAATCTTCATATCATGCGAACTTGGAAAAGAGGAGAAATGAACCACAACTTGACCAGGGACACTGGAGTCATAAACTCGATACAGCAAGAACATCCTGAGAAAAACTTCCCCGAGAAACAAAACTTCTCAAAACAACCGGAGTCCGTCCATTCCTGGGATCATCACTTTTGTTTTCCTATTGCGTCACAAATTTTAAAGTAACAGTAAATTGTAAATTCTTTTTGAAAATAAATTTTTTTTATTTAATCTTTTTGCTTTGAAAGTTATTATCAATAATAAATGGAGCCTTTGCAAGCTAAATAAATATAAGAACTACAAAGAATTAGGTAAAAGCTCAAATTTCATTAATAGTATGGTAGTCTGCGAATGGCGAGACTCCATGGATGATTACAAAGTTCAGAAAATGGTAATATATAATGGAAAAGATACAATGACCACTATCCCCTCTAACAACTTTTGAAATCTTGAGCAGCAACTTCTGTTGAAGTATGATGAGGATCTAAGAAGATTGTTGCTCCAACGATCAAGTCTTGTCTGATGTAGTTACTTGCCAAGAAAGCCCCTAAGTTTTGCCTAAGCTGCCCTTGCGGGTTTTAAACTTAGCGGGAAATTTATTCTGTTTATGTCTCTAATTTTTTCCTAGACCACCCTTACGGGTTTTCGGCCTACCGAGACGCTCTTTTTTGCCTAAGCCGCCCTTTCAGGTTTTTAACTTAGCGACTTGTTCTTTTATTTCTTTAGGCGAAGTATTTCTTGACTACATCAGCATTCATGGGACGTGGGAACTCCTCTCCATCCATAGTTTCAAGAATTAATGCACCGCCAGAGAAGACTTTCTTGATAACATATGGGCCTTAAAAATTGGGAGTCCCCTTGCCCCTAGAATCAGTGTTGAAAGACACGATCTTCCTGAGCACGAGGTCTCCTTCTCTGAATTCACGGGGTTTGACCTTCTTATCAAAAGCTTTCTTCATTCTCTTCTGATATAACTATCCATGACACAAAGCTGTCATTCTATTTTCTTCGATCAAATTCAATTGGTCAAACCTGTTCTGGACCCATTCAACTTCTAACAACCTGGTTTCCGTTATCACACACAAAGAGGGGATCTCAACCTCGACTGGGGGTATAACTTCCATTCCATACAAAAGGGCAAACAGGGTTGCTCCTGTTGAGGTGCAGACATATTTTCGATATCCATGTAAAGCAAAAGGGAGCATTTCATGCCAATCCTTATAAGTAACAACCATCTTCTTGATAATTTTCTTGATATTCTTATTAGCAGCTTCAACAGCCCCATTCATCTTTGGCCTGTACAGAGAGGAATTATGATGGACAATCTTGAATTCTTCACACAGTTCTATCATCTTTTTAGCCATCGAATATCCATTGGCATGAGTGCCAAATGAACCTTTATGAATCTCATGCATCAACATGTCTTCTTCGTGTCTATCCATGCATATGAGTAAGACCATGTCATAATTTCTCTTATACAACACATTTTCACTAAGGAAGAAACTGCCTGTCAATCTTCTCAATGTCTTTCTATCTTTCTTCGAAGCACCAATCGGGTATTCCTGAGTCTGGAGAAAATGCTTGATATCATAATACCAAGGTTTCTCATCTTCTACCTATTCTATTGTAAACACATGAGAGAGCTTATCCAGTCGTCGAACCATAATTCGAGGTATATCATTCCAAGTATTTACTTGATACATAGAAGCCATAGTTGCCATAGAATCCGCCATTTGATTTTCATTGCTTGGAATATGATGGAATTCAACTTTATTAAAGAAGGGTAACAACCTTCTAGCATAATCTTTGTAAGGGATCAAGTCGGGGTGATGAGTATCCCATTCTCCTTTAATCTGATTCATTACCAAAGCTGAATCACCATACACATCTAGAATTTTAATTCTGAGATCAATAGCTTTCTCGAGACCCATGATGTAAGCCTCATATTCTGCCATATTATTAGTACAATTGAATGTCAACCTTGCAGTAAAAGGAATGTGCGATCCATGTGGAGTGATAATCACAACACTAAATCATTTACCATAAGCATTCACAGCTCCATCAAATATCATACTCCAATGAGATTCAGGGTCATAACCTTCCTCGGGCAATGTTTTATCATAATCTTTCACCTTCAGGAACATCACATCCTCATCGGGGAATTCATACTCCATAGACTGATGATCCTCCACTGGTTGGTGAGCAAGATAATCTGCCAATACACTGCTTTTAATAGCTTTTTGAGTGCGATATTCGATATCATATTCAGATAGCAACATCTTCCAGTGGGCAATTCTCCCAGTAAGAGCAGGCTTTTCAAAAATGTACTTGATTGGATCCATTTTAGTGATCAACAAAGTAGTGTGATTCAACATATACTGTCGCAAACATTTTTTCGCCTAGGCTAGAGCACAACATGTCTTTTCCAGCATGGAATACCGTGACTCACAATCAGTAAACTTTTTACTGAGATAATAAATGGCATACTCTTTCTTCCCTGTTTCATCTTGTTGTCCCAGAATACAACCCATGGATTTATCAAACACAATTAGATGCATAATCAACAGTCTTCCTTCGACAAGAGGGAGTAAGATAAAAGGTTTTAGTATATATTCTTAAATACTTTCAAATGCCCTTTGGAAGACATCCGTCCACACATAACCTTGATCTTTCTTTAACAACTTAAAGATGATTCACATGTTGCAGTCATGTGGAAAATGAATTTGGAAATATAATTCAAACGCCCGAGGAACCCTCTAACTTGTTTTTCAGTTCTCGGCGCTGACATCTCTTGAATTTCTTTGACTTTATCAGGGTCAACTTCAATTCCTTTCTGGCTAAAAATGAAACCCAAAAATTTTCCTGATCGAACACCGAAGGTGCATTTATTTGGATTCAAGCAGAGTCGATACTTCCTCAAACGCTGAAACAACTTCAACAAATCTTTTACATGCCCTTCTTCCTTCTGGGATTTAGAAATCATATCTTCAACATATACCTCGATTTCCTTTTGCATCAGATCATGGAATAGGGTTGTTGTTGTACCACAAAATTTTCCCTCTCACTTATCAATTATTTTCTCACAAAGGCCTCTCATGGTTCAAAACTGCACTAGGATTGATCAACTCAAGACGCCTCTTTAATCACTGGTGACCAAATTAGGGTTTGAGATTGCACAAGGATAATTGAACTTTCAATGCTTCATATGAATTTCATGGATCATTATGGACCCCCAAGATTACTCATGTCCAGTTTCAAGCCTTGGATCACACTTTTGCTCAGTCAATTGAGCAGTTGACCTAAATATCAATTGTATTGGGGAAAAGTCAACTGTGGCCAATTTACAATCAAACTTCATAAATTTTCATCCACATCAACATTATAAACTCATACATATCATTTGATCAAGTTTGGACCATAATTCCTCAAGAAATTTGATCAAATCATCAAAAGGGTAAAATGGTCAAAATTAGGGTTTTTACTGAAAGAGGGAAATTTCTGATTTTTGACCGGGCAAATGGTCAATTAGTTTGAAGCATGATTTCAAGATTTCAATTGCATCACTTTTACCTAATGGCATGACCTAAAACATTGCTCAATATCAATTGGATTGATAGTGAATTTCCAGTCAACTAATCAAAAGTCAATTGTACACTGAAAAGTCAAACTTTGACTTTTTGTTCAAAATTCAATGTCAAAGATCACAGTTTATCAAAACATGTCAAAATATGAAACTTATTCATCAAGAAATCAAAAATTCAATATTTCATTTTGAAAAGTCAAAGTTTTATAACTTAGAAATTTTCTAAGTGTTTAAAACTTCATGTTTTTTCATAACTTTAAGCCAATTTTTCACCATGATGCAAGAGGATTCAGAAGAAACTTTCAACATGGAAGTTGTAGATCTCCATGTTATCTATAACATTTATTTACACAACTTCTTATAAAATTACTTGGATCTCAAGTTATTAATTCATAAAGTCATGGTCTTGAAATTGGACACTTAGTGAAAATTTTGCCCTGGTTTTGGTCAGGATTTTGACCTAACTTCATGGCACTTTTTCATATAGTTCCAAGGGGAATTTTAAAAAGTGATTCAAAGAGTGGTTGTATATCACATTATAAGATTTCCAAAATGTCCAAGAACTCCTTGAGATCATTCTTGAGTAGGGATAATCGAAGAGATGAAGTTTGGGTTTTCACACTTGAATTACAAGTCATTTTGTAATGGACAAGATTCAAATTTCAAACCTATGTTGCATAACCTCTACTTTACAGGCCTCAAACTTGTTAGGAACTCCATAATTAATTTTTTACACAACTGTTAGAGGTCTCAATTCAAGCATTCAATTCAAGGCGATGCTTTATATCCATTTTGGGAAGAAAGTGCACAATGCAATTTTGATAAAGTAGCTTTTTACACAAAACTTGTTCTTGAGCCTTGCAATTGCTTTCTTCTGATCATACATGTCCCATAACTTAAGAGAAGCTTGTATAAACACTTACAATCACTTATCCCATGCTTGTACTTCCTCTTGAAATCATATTTCCCACTTTTCTTCAAAATCAAATAACATAGCAATCAGTCTAGAACTTGTACTTCTGACCTTCTCAAGCACAAAAACCTTTTGCTTATACATACACAAGAAATTGGCCATAAAACCCACGCATGCTTGAGCCCTGAAGTACCAAGAACTCAGATTTGCATCTCATACCTCCATTTTCACATAACCTGACCAAAAGTTTGAAACTCATAACTCCCTTGTGCGTTTTCAAGCCTCTTTGTTCCCAAAGCTTATAAACATCATTTAGAAGTCATCCCTCGTCTTGTTACAGTTATGTAACACCTCCATCACCATCTTCCATTTCCAAAAATAGAGGTCTGCATATTGACTTCTCCAGGCCAGTTCAAGCACTTACAACTCAAAGTAACCATTGCATTAGCTTCCTGGGACCTCAATGGAACTATTCTGATCATCACAACACCTTGAGTAATGCTCATTTGCAGAACACGACTTCCAGTTTTGAGGTAAGTTATCTCAACTTTGAACTCTTCATACAAGTATCATTAATGTTTAATTTGTGAATGAAAAATGTAGACATTATTGTTCTGAAGCTAACCATGTATTTAGATTTCATTTATATTGCTTGAGTAGTTAGAATTTTGAATCTGAACATCCTGAAAAAATTAGGTCAGAATTTGGTACCATTCAAAATTCTTGTTCATTATTGAGAATTAGTTTAAGTTGTTTACATTTCTGGAATCGTGGTAAAATTTTACACAAGTTTCATGTTTACTTTGTTGCAAATGGTTGAGAAATGAACAAGTTACAGGTGGTCTGGCTGGAGGTTGAAGATGAAGTGTAATCAGGGCGCGTTTTATGTTATATATTTATGGTTTTGCATAAGTTAATGGATGTATCACCACCCCAGTGGTTAAAGTGTGCGCCTGTCACTATTAGGTACTGGGTTCAAGCCCCAGCGTGACCTTTTGTGATATTTTTTTTTACATTTTTCACACTTTTGTGACTTTTTTGCAGCGCTTCACTCCTTTGAGCCTATTCTTTTTTTGCTTATTCTGATTCCCCTGGACTATTCACACCCCTGACCCATTTCATTTTCTTTTTCTCATTTTTCATTTATTTATTTTATTTAATATTTTATCTAATACTAAAAAATCAGAAAAAATATATAAAGTGTTAGATTTATATTTAGATATAGTTTTTTTATTTTGTACAATAAAAATTATTTATATTTAATCATACTTTATTTTAAGTGGTTTGTAAATTTAATTAAAAACGAGGGTTTTAGTTATTTTCTTTTACATAATTAAAATATATTATTTTAAAACCAAAAAAGACCAAAAATATTTTATAATACTATAAATTTTTTTAAGACAAAAATATCCTTCTTACAAACTTAATTTCTTTTTTAATCAATTAGTATTTAGATTAGGGTTTTATTTAAATTCTTTTCCGAGTAAATTTAGGTTTAATTTTTACTAATTTAATTAATTATTTTCTTTTAGTTAATTAGGTTAAAACAAAACTCTTTCTCCTAAAAAAAATCAAACAAAAATCCATTTTCTTTCCATTTTACATTCTTGTATATTTATTTATTTTTGTACATTGTTTATCCAAATTCAATATGGTTGTAATATATTATTTAGATTTAAATTCTTGCAATCCCCATTTGTAATTCGTACACCCCCTCCCACAAGTATTGTAATAGCGTAGTAATTTTAAATTCTGCAATTTATCGCTTTATATACAATTGCTAGTAATTAGGGTTTTGTATGGAAAGACTAAAACCAACAAATAGAAAACCCTAATTAAAGACAAAAACAAGCATGAAAATCAATATATTTGCACACAAGCACCCCTAGGGTAAAATCTACTTGGTTGCCTTGCAAAATGGCCATGTTACGCATGTGAGGTATCTTAGCAAAAATTAGAAAAATACAAGATCATAGTCTCTCGATGAGGTTATCCATGTTGCCTTCAAATTATCTTAGTCCCTAAAGAAAGATGCTAAGATACTTTACACCATTTCCAATCATGGTTATACAATTACCCACGTCCATCCCGTTTACATCCAAAGATAGGGTTACTTACCAAATCAATGGTAAGATAACAATATCAAAGGAAAAGGAAAATGAACATGAAATACTTTTGAGTAGGTAGAGTGCTCCTAGTTACTTACTCACTTATAAAACAAAACACTCTTGCTATATTTTAAAACAAACACCAACACTTTCAAAACATCTTTCAAACTTGAAAACATTTCCATAAGATCAACACTTTGTATAAATTCTTACGAACGAGAATCATTACAAAGTTTGCCTAAACGATGGCGCCTTTTCAAAATACATTCAAAAACTACACAAAGCACATTTTTTTCAAACAAAAGCAAGTGATCTAGCAAGTAACTAAGAGGCCATGGAAAACCATGGATGAAAAGGGTTCTAATACCTTCCCTTTTCATAATCTACCCCCCGGACTCAAGAAACAATCTCAAAGGTCTTTCCTGTGCTTTTTCACCTTTCCTTTTGGATAAAAGAAAAGTTGGTGGCGACACTTTCTAACCGCAACATTTACGATAAAACGCAAAAGACCCAAGTCAGTTCTCCCACCGCATCACAGAACTGGTGACTCTTCTAGGGAGAATACTAAACGTGGGGTTACCTTAGGGTTAAATCATATTTACTTGCTTTCTTTATTTGACTTGTTTGCTTTACATTATGGTTCTTTGTTTGGGTTTGAATCCTCTACCCGGATTTGGTATATCTTATAGGTAAGTAGCAATACATTATGGAAACTTTGTGGGGTATACCGATATGGTCTAAGCAATAGCTACGTTAGTGCGACATATTTGTGGGTACCGGTAACCCTTGAGTAGTCAAGGAGAATATGGGGCCGCTGAGTGATGTCATGAAGAACTAATGAACTTCTAGAATCTTTACTTGACCAACTTGGCCATTAGGACGTAGTGAGATGACCGACTTTGGTGCAGTCCGAAGTTGGTAGATACTTGTGATACGGTGGGAAGAACTGACTATTTTTGGAATGCTGGTTTGCATTTTGCGTTTTGTGTTCGCAAAATGTCACGGTAAGCAAGAGTCGCCACCGCATTTTATTTTATCCAACAAGGAAAGGAAAAAAGCACAGAAAAATTCCTTTTTCGAGATATTCTGATTACGGGGGGTAGATTATAGAAAGGGAAGGTATTAGCACCCTTTCAATCTGTAGTTATCTACGGGCTCTTAGGTACTTGCTCATCATTTTCAAAATGTTTTCTTTGTGCTTGTGGGTTTGAAAAAGTTTTTGTTTTTAATTTCGATTTAACTCTTGCTTCTGTCCTCAAGAGTGTAATGAAGTGTTTTGAAAACTTTGTTTGAAAAGGAGTGTAAGTGTGAAAAAGTTTTATTTTTGGATGAGCAAGTATCTAAGAACTATCTACCTACTCGAAAAAGGAATCGTTCTATGCTAATTTCCTTTGGACAATGCTATCCCACTATTAGTGAGTAGGTAGCACCATTGTTGGAGTTTGAGGGTCAATTCGAATGAGGGACTTACGGTCACTAAAGCAATGTTAGGACGCCTTAGCGGTAACCCTAATGTCTTAGATCATTTGTTTGAGGCAACAATATCCGAGGCAACCGTTTCGAGGTGCCTGTGATCTTTTAGACAAGAGGACGACCTCTAAAACAACCTATACTCAATGACCGTGTATGAAGGCAACCAAGTGGAGTGTACCCTAGGAGTGCACATGTGCGAGTGTCTTGTTTTCAGTTTATTTTTATCTTTGCACATGTTAAGGGTGATCTAATTTGATTTTAGGATTAAAGATTCAATCTTGTCATGCAAACCCTATTATCAAACATCAAACAGTTGTAATTTGCAGAATTAAAATGCGGAAATTAAATTACAAGGCGTCGGGTATTTACATCACCAAAAGCAACCCTTTGAAAATAAAATAAAGCGGTAAAATAAATAAAAGGTCCTAATTATCTATTACATTCCGGAAGCAGATACATTAATATGGATAAAAATAAATAAAGCGTGCGGGAAATTAGATCGAATGCGAGTTTAGGGTTTTGACCCTTTGGATTAAAGAAAATGCTTTTTTTTTTATTTAAGAAAAGAAATTAATCCTAAATTAAATACTAAATTAGTTATTAAATAATTTAAATGAAAAAATAATAAATGATATATTTTTTGAGTTTTTGATTATTTATGAAAGAAATTAAAAATAATTAAATGAATTAAAACCTAATTAATTCTAATTAATTTTATTTATTTACAAAACAAATTAAAGTTATTCTAGAATTAAATCTAATTAATTAGTTAGTATTTATTAATAAAAAAATAAAAGCTCTAAAATTTTATTGGATAAAAAAAAGTATTTTTACGATTTTTTGATAAAAAAGAAAATTTGTTATTGGTTAATAAATTAATTAAATAAAATAAAGTAAATAAATTAAAGTAAATAAATATAAAAGAAAGAGAGAACGGGCCTTTTATTTGGAGAGTGTGGGTAGCAACTTTGTTGGCCCAATAATGCTGACCCAATTGACTTTTTCTGATCCAGTACACGTGTGTTGACCTGGCTTATGGTGTACCCTTGAAACTTGACCACAAGATCTGGCCATCTGGCCATATGGCGCTTTGAGGAGTGGGGGAGTATGTTGAATGATGGACTTGAACACACACCAGATTTCCTGAAAAATAAGAAGAAAATGCAAGTTGCTAGAGGCAGGGATCGAACCCCTGACCTCCAGCATTTTGGTCTTTGAACGCTTATATGGCCACCACTAGGCCAAGTTGTTGTTTTGTTAATAATAATACAAACAATATATTATATAAAAAAACAAATCAATTGCCAGACAAAACAAAAAAAGCGCGCTTTGTTTGAACCAGCCAATGGATAGATGCCACGTATTATCCCTGACCTTCCAACTGTGGTTAAAAATCAGAACATTTATACCAACGGACAAAGGTCCGTCGCTATAAGCTTTCCCACCTTCAAAATCTCACACATGCCATAACAATGGACTCTAAGACCATGGTTGGACTCGTCATAACCTCCTGATTACAACCATGTCCTTCATGTGGACCAATTGTACCTGAAACAAAAATCCCTAAAAACAAAAGCAAAACCCTAGCAATGGCGTTTCACGATACAGAGCATATAAATGAAATTGGTTATTACAAACAGTTTGCAAATGATGTGAGGGTCAAGAATATGCAGTTATTTCATTCAATGGATGCAATAATAGTGAGTTTCGATTTCAAGAACATGGTGGATTCGTGGACTGCTTACAGTGCTTTAGAATGCTTGAAAACGCTTGGTTTGGATTGAGTAAGCTTCTGGAGATGGCCAGCAATCGATTGAGACAAGTCTCAAGCCCTGAAAATGTATCTATCCTTGATTTTAATCTCCCACTTTTTTGTTATTTTTGAAGCTTTTGTTCTGCCTCCACAAGTGATCTCTAACCCTTATTTATGTCTTGCACGCTTGCTTATGTATTGTACATTGGATTAGGGTAACAAACTTTGTCCAAATCGTCCCACATTGATGATTGCATATTTAATTTGATCTTCCATTAAAACCTTCCAATTTTGATTTGAATCCAATCTCCTTGTGCATAATGGCCTTGATACGAATTTGATTGCAAAGCTAGCTGTAATTGGAGCCTAAAACAACCAGAAAATGATTAGTTATCAATTCCTTAGATTTTATGTGATTTTATTAGATTAATTCAAATAAAAATCAAATTAAATAATAAAAATGAGATATGGACACATGGCCAAGGCTAGAGCACGTGGGCAACAATTCAAACTCAAAACAAGTGAAAAAGGATGGGCCCATTTGGCAAAATTTAAAGTTTTGAGGATAGTTGACTTTTGGCAATTTTGCAAAAAAGTCCAACTTCAACAATGCATAACTTCTTCAATTTTGAACTTTTGGAGGTGTTCCTTGACTTTTTAGAAAGCCTAAGATGTCCTCTAATCAACCCGTTTGGTCTCATATCATTTTTATGTTCCATGTTCAAGTTAGAAGCTTTGACAAAAAAGGTGTTTTTGTTGACTTTCAAAAATGACCTATAATGTCAAAATTCATAACTTCTTGTGAGTGCATATTCTGATCTTGGGGTATGAAGATGGATGGTAGGGAATTGCATCCTATTAAAAATGAGCTTTGTATGGGTCATTTCTTATAAAGTATGAGAAAGTTATGCTTGGTCAAAGTTGGGTTGACTTTTCCTACAAATCCCTAATTTAGCAACTTTTGAATTTTGATGAATCTTGAGCAATCCTTGATGAATCATGATCAACCCTTGATCAAATGATGAAATATCTTTCAACATGAGAATTTTGGCAAAAATAGCTTGAAGTTTGATTGTATTTGGGTCACAGTTGACTTTTGCCCTAGCACAATCGATTTTTGGACCTTTGAGCAATTGACTAGGCAAAATTCCTGTGCAAGGCTTGAAATTTGACACGGATGATCTTGAGAACATATTAGGACATTGGTGAGAACTTGGGGTCACTTGGACTCAAAGATCTTGATGCAAAACAAAACCCTAATTTAGGGTAAACTGCCTTAGGAGAGAGCTTGTCTGACCAACTCTTGAGCAACCTTGGGCAACTTGTAGATTTTTCTTGCAATGTTTTGAGAAATATGGGAGGGAAAATTTTGGGGTACAACAATACTCGATACTACACTCATTGAGGTTTGGTTTTCTGGGATATTTCAGTCGCCATTAAATAGGCTTGCGCTGAAACAATGACCAAAAAAACAAACCGGTGATATTGAGCTCCTTAGAACCAGGTTACTATTACTAGGACAGGTTTGAGCCAACTAAACTTCAAGAGGGTACTTATCTATGAGACTCCATGAAAGCCTAAACCTAAAGACTTGTTTTCCTGGTGTATATTTACTTATACATAACATCATAAACATCATAACATCATACTCATTGACTAACCATTTCAAGCATCTTGGGATTTATCTTTGTTTTGTAGGACATGGATTCTATCTGCAGGAAAACTATTCAAGTCAATCTTGTAAGGATCCCTCCTCAACTTAAAGAGCTAGAATCAAGGATTCCTGAAAATTATCCATTTACCGAAAGACATGGTCGCCTACTAAACTTGGTCACCTCCAATACTGACGAAGACATGATGAAGGTGCTCTTTCAGTTCTTTGATCCCTTACACCATTTCTTCACATTTCGTGATTATCAACTTGTGCCGACTTTGTAAGAATTCTCCCAACTCTTGAGGATTCCCATTCTCAATCAACTACCTTTCAAAGGTATGGAAAGATATCCAAAGCCAGAAGATATTGCTCAAGCTCTACACTTGCAACCATCTGATATCACAACTAATTGGGAAATAAGGAGTGGTGTCAAAGGCTTCCTAGCAAATTTCTTGTTTGAGAAAGCCCAAAACTATTGTCTGATATCACAACTAATCTGTATTGAAGAATGAGCAAGGTTTAAGATGGTCACAAAGGTTGATGACGCTCAACCATTCAGACATCCATTGGTGTTCCCGATATATAGAGAATGTTATCATTGTCGATCATTGTGGAGAGTTCCCTAATGTCCCCTTACTTGGCATTAGGGGAGGTATCACCTACAACCCATGCTTAGCTTTAAGACAATTTGGTTATACCCGAAGGGATGGTCCACATGAGATGTTGATTCAAGGGTTAGTATTTGACTATGAGAGTGACAATCAAGGTCATCGCCAGAGGTTTATCCGAGCCTGGGGGATGTTGAACAAGGTAGATAGCAAGACATTAGGGCACAAGAATTCCACCCCTCTTGAGCCTTACCTCAAATGGGTAAGAGCTCGTGCTCAGAGTCTTATAATGCGTTATCCCTCCATTCTCCCGGTAATCATGGAGCCTATTATGGAAGGAGATGTCACATACATTATCCTGCATCCTGACATGCCCACCTATCTTGAAGACTTACAAAGGGATTGGATACAGCTTAAAGGGGAGGGAGACATTTTTGAAGCCCATTTCTATGCCAGTGAGAAGAAGGTTTTGGAACTCACTAAGCAACTTCATAAGGAGCGGAGCCTGAATGCCTACATTGCACCAAAGAGGATGCGTACAACTTTTTTATCTTAGATTTTTTGTACTTCTTTGTAAGCCCAAAAGAGGCATGATTTACTCAAGCTTTAATTTATTAATATAACGTGTTTTCCTTTTTGGCCTAAAGCAATTTTAAATCTCTAATTTCCTTGAAATCATTGCATATGCATTTACCTTTCATCATAACATAAGAAGGTTTCTTACGAAAAGTCTCCTCATCTTTCTATTGTTTAATTCAGTAAGATGGATCTCGAGCAGACGGTAAAGGACCTCCAAGCACAGAATGCTCAGTTTCAATATTTGTTCTTAACTCTAGCCAAAGGACAAGAAGATCTGAAAATCTTGCTGATTGAAGAAAAGAAGAAGGAAAAGAAAGTAACCGGAATTCTGAATAGGGGAAGAAGATTCCAAGGACGAGCAAGAAGGACCCTAGACTTTGCAACGTCATCTGGTGAGAAAGACAATCAAGATGGGAAAGTCAAGGAAGCAGTTGTCCAGCAAGAGTCCAAAGAGGAAGAAGAGGAGGATTACTCTGAAGAGCAGTATCCCCCGGCCGATGACAAATACAAGCATCTTGAAGAACGACTAAGCGCAATGGAAATCCAGAAAGTGCATGGGCTAGACTTTGAGGAGCTAGGTCTGGTGTCTGGGATTATCATTCCACCAAAATTCAAGGTGCCGATATTTGCTAAATACGATAGAGTTTCATGCCCTAAAATGCATCTCTGATCCTATGTGAGGAAGATACAGCCTCACACTGCGGATAGAGATTTATGGGTCCACTTTTTCCAAGACAGTCTATCTGGAACTCAACTTGATTGGTTCTATCAATTATAAAGGGCCAACATCCATAATTGGGAAGATCTTTCTGCTGCTTTCTATAAACAATATCAGTACAACACAGAACTTGCTCCTACCCGAAATCAACTCTAGAGTATGGACATGGCTTCAAATGAAGGTTTCAAAGACTACGCTAAAAAATGGAGGGACTTAGCAAGAAGAGTCCAGCCTCCCCTTTCCGAAAGAGAACTAGTAGACATGTTGTTGGGTACCTTGTCTGGTCCTTTATTTAATCATTTAATTGGAAGCTCCTCAGCAGGCTTCACTGAATTAATCCTGACCGGGGAAAGAGTGGAAGTTGGGATTAAGAGCGGGAAGATCTAGAAAGATGCATCCTCCACCGCAGTAACAAAACCATTTATAGGGAAGAAAGAGGTTGGTGTTGTGTATCCTTAAAGGAACCAAGAAAGAACAGAACATCGTCCAATGGTGGGGGCTGTCATGATCCCTAAGCTTGTGCCTACTCAATAAAGGAACGATCAGCTTAGAACAGAAAGACCAGTAAGACAATTTACCCGGATTAATATGACATTATCTCAAGTACTGCCACATTTGTTGAGATCCAATCTGGTAACTTTTAAAGAAGCTCCGAAGAATCCTAACACAACCTCTCCTCATTATCATCCTAATGCTCGTTGTGCATACCATTCAAAAAGTCCAGGCCATGATACCAACAACTGTTGGGCTTTGAAAAACAAGGTGCAAGACCTTCTTGAAGCAAAATAAATTGAGTTTGATGCTCCTGAAATCCCAAATGTTATCACCACTCCTATTCCCAAGCATGGCCGTGGTGTCAACATTGTTGAAGATGATACGTTTGCTTCTACTGTTGATGAACTTGTTACTCCTCTCCTGACTGTCAAGAAGAACCTATTGAAGGTATGTTTATTTCTAGGCTATGATGAGGGCTAGCATTTCTATTTATCCCTACCAACTAGTTATCATTTATCAAAAGCAGGTGTTCAGCGCCTAATGGATGACAAAGAGATTTTGTTTGAAAAGACTCATGTTCCAACTGTTTCTTACAAAGATGTCTCAATAGTAACCATTTTCGCCAATCCTTCCGAGGTCTCCACCAAAAGACCCGCTAGGATTACATAAGTTCCTAAAGTAGCTCCACTAATGATTACTATGCCAGGTCTGATCCCGTATTCATCAGATAAAACTGTCCCATGGAATTATGGGGGCGACGTCTATTATTACAGTGTCAAGCAAGATTAGTTGGCTGATGAAGACTCAATTCTTGAGAAGGATGACCCTGACATCAGTAACATTGCGGGAACCAACAAGATAACTCGAAGTGGCAGAGTATTCTCTCCCGAGATTGCTCCTTCAAAGATTGTTACCGGCCCTGTAATCATCCATGTTCCTGTTCCTGCTAACACTACAACTACTACAATTCCTATAGTTACACCTTCTGACACTCCTACTACCGAGTCGACTGAGGCTCGGGGCAAAGGCATTCTGGTTGAGCATGTCCGAATGAAGGCGCAAACAGTATATATCCCTGAGGCCTCCAAAAAGGAGATGGAAGAAATTCTAAAGATTATAAAGAGAAACGACTACAACGTAGTCGAGCAGCTAGGTCAGACTCCGTCAAAGATTTCCATGATGGCTTTATTGATGTGTTTTGAGGCTCATGCGAAGGACTTGGTAAAATTCCTTAAAATTTCCCACGTACCACAAGAAACATTTGTTGATCAGTTCCAAGACTATGTGGGCAGTTTAACCGCTAACAATGGATTAGTCTTTTCTGACGCTGACTTGACACCTAGAGGGAGGAAGCATAAAGAGGAATTGCATGTCTCTGTCGATTACCGGGGCACAACTTTGGCCCATGTCTTGGTGGATATCGGTTCGTCTTTGAATGTGCTGCCTAAGAAGGCTCTCGATAGACTCGGATGTGAAGGTTTGACCTTAAAACCCAGCAATATAGTGGTAAGGGCCTTCGACGGTTCAAAGAGAATGGTGCATGGGGAGGTGGACATCCCCATAAAATTTGGTACCCAAACCTTTGATTCAACTTTTTACGTGATGGATATTCACCCTTCCTACTCTTTCTTATTGAGCCGACCATGGATTAACAATGCTGGTGTCGTCACCTCTATGTTACGTCAAATGCTGAAATACCTAACCAATGGGAAGATTATTACTGTCCATGGAGAAGAGGAATATATGGTCAGTCATTTAAACTCCTTCAGATACGTGGAATTGGAAGGCGAATTCATTGAAACTCCGTTTCAGCATTTCAGGAAGTCCCACCAACCGTGGCAGTAACCAAAGTTGTTTCCCAAATCCCAAAGATTACAAGACCTCCGCTAAAGATGTCTTTCCGGAAAGATGCCAAGGCAGTAATAGAAGAAGGTGGGTGCACTATTTGGGGCCAACTCCCGGATATCCCATACAAGTCTGACAAATTTGGTTTGGGTTTCACTTCAGGAGCTCAGAAATTTGTACGCCGTGCTCGCGCCGGGGGACCCCCTTTGAAGATCAGCAACCACGGAGTCAACGCATTGGAGGATGATGAAGGCAGCTATCACCTGGAGGATTGGATTTTCCTAACTGTCAACGGAGGGCTCGACAACTGGGAAGCTAGAGATTTTGTCCCAATCACTTTTATCCAAAAGTAATTTGTCTTTAAATTTTTTCGAATCTGTAATAATTAAACAATTCCGAATTTTTAAGCCTTGTGTCTTACCCGAGGCACAATTGTCCATTTGTAAGGGTTGTTATCTCATTTTCATATATCATCAATGGATCATGGTCTTTTTTGCATACAAACTTTGTGGTCTTTGTCTTTCTTTTTTTTACATTTTTATTTCTTTCAAAGATAGCTATACTTTTACACACACTCACATTCAAAATGAAGATCTACATCCATTCGGGTTCCCGTGGGTAACAATTCTGCTATGGCCTTTTGTGACTATGAAAATCTAATCTACCAAGACGAAGACGAAGGTGAGGAAGATTGTGAAGTGCCAGGGGAACTAGCAAGGTTACTACAATAAGAAGAGAGCACCATTCATCCCCACGAAGAACTAGTGGACAGGGTTAACCTAGGTACCGAAGAGGACAAGAAAGAAGTCAAGGTGGGTGCTGTGATCGGTGGATCTGGAACTGACTGTTTAACGCTGGTTCGCGAAATGTCGCGGAAGCAAGAGTCGCCACCGTCTTTTATTTTCTCCAAATGGAAAGGACAAAAGCACAGAAAAATTCCTTATAGAGATTGCTCTCGGTTCGGGGGGTAGATTATAGAAAGGGAAGGTGTTAGCACCCTTTCTATCCATGGTTATCCATGGGCTCTTAGATACTTGCTTATTTGTGTTTTCAAAATGGTTTGTTTGCTTTTCAATTGTGGGTTTTAAAAAGTTTCTTTGAAAATTCCAGTTCGACTCTTGTATCGGTCCTCAAGAGTGTTTGAAAAAATGCTTTCGAAAGCTTTTTGAAAATGTGTTGGTGTGAAAAGTATTTTTGAATTTGTTTTGAATTTAGAGCAAGTATCTACGAGAACCTACCTACCCTAAGGAATTCGTCTGTGTAAATGTCCTTTAAAGTAGTGCCATCCCACCATTGAGAGGTAGGTAGCACCACCGTTGGAGGTGTTCGGGTCAATTCGAGGGTTCGGGACATGGTGATCACCGGAGCAATAGGAAGACACCTTAGAAGCTACCCTCATGCCAGGTTCCCGGATCATGAGGACTTACTAAGACATCCTCTACTCGACGATCACCTTTCGAGGCAAGGCAACAGTGAGGCGTACCCTAGGGGTGGTGTGTGAATTGTGTGTCATGTTCAGTTATTTATCTTGTCATGTCATTGGTGTTCTACGCTTGTTTTTATTTTTGTCCATACATCCTTTCATGCTTTGATTTAACATTTAAAAGTTGCGGAAAAGGTAAATTCTAAGCTATTACAAAAGGCGCGGGTCCACATCGCCAAAATTAACCAGGACCCGATTTGACGGAAAAAGTAAAGAAATTTAAAAGATAAAGTGCGATAAAGTTAATTTACAAGGCTTCGGGAGAGATACAGAATATTATAAAGAAATAAAATAAATATGCGAATTAGAATAAAAATTAAGAACGTGGGCGTTGGACCCTTTTGCAAAATTAAATTAATGAGGAATTAATTAAAATTAAAAGAAAGCAAGAATTGTTTTTTTTTTTGTATTTTTAGTATTTTAAGATTTAATATGAAAAGGGAGAATTAATTAAAATCAAAATAAGATGCAAACCCTAATTCTTAGTTATTTTTTTATTTATTAAGAAATATTGAAATTTTTAACCTAAATTAAACCTAATTTTTTACATGCAAATTTGATTATAAAAATAAATAAAATAAATATTTAATTATTTGAAAGAAAAAAAATGAAAAGGATGAAAAATTCATTAAACCTAATTCTATGCCTTATTTTAGATTTTTTTATTATGAAAACATTAACTTAAACCCTAATTTAAACTAATTAATTTACATGCATTTATTTATTCATGAAAATATTAAAACAAAAATATTTATTGTGTTATTAATTAAACAAGTAATAATTAAAATAAAAATAAAATTAAAAATAAAGAAAGCAAAAATTATGCAAACCTAGGGGGTGGTAGTCCCCAAAGTGGAGGTATGATTATGGAAATTCTGGCCCAACAACCTTGGCATGTTTGACTATTTTCTGGTAGCATGCTGAAGCGTTGACTAGGGCGTAGTGTATTCTCCAACTCTCAGCCTTTGATCTGATTCCAATGTGCACGTGGATGGATAGATGATGAAGGAATATGATGGTCCTTAATATTATGCCTGCATGTGATGATGAATTGGAAAATAATATTGAAAGAGGAAGACCTGGGGCTCGAACCCAGGTCTTGGATGTTAACACACACAACGCTTGCCAGCTGAACCAACCTACACATGTTAATATATAATAAACAATAAATATTATAATAAGAAAACAATGGTTTAGTGGACTCTGCGCGCGAAATTCAAAACAGCCTATCATGTCTCGCCACGAATTCATCTTCTTCGCACAGTTTTGTTTTTTTTCTGAAATATAAGCAAAGAGCAACGGTTTTCAAACGTTGCTGAAAGTAAGATATGAGAAAATAGCGAATGGACCTCTGACGCTCATAAATTGAGCGCGAGGGTGGGTTCAAGATCGTCTAGGCACGCTGAGTTGAATGGCGGTGGTCAGGGGTTCCAATTTTTCCTGGTTACAAAACCCCTAATCTGAAGCTCTGCAAACCCTAAAAATCAATCATGGCATAATCGCGTGTAGCACGTAAAAATGCAATTAAATATATTGGTTAGCTTCAGAATTTCATAAGGAACATGAATTAATGAATAAAAATTATAAAGGATGCGTAAATCATGATGCACGATTATGAATTTTTCTTGGTACAGTTTGCACTCATGTTACCAATTCCTTGAGTCTTGATGGATGTTAGTGATTGGAATATGTCAAGTGATGCTTGAAGAAGCTATTGAAACAAGAATTATGCCTTGAATCGCCTTGTAAGGGTGTTTTCAGATTTCAATTTTTAGACAAAAATTCCAAGTTTGACAATGGCTTTTGGGCGCAGCTCAGTGTGTCTTTGCATTAGGGTTTCATTCTAGCTTATGTAGTGAGTCCATTAGGTCAAGAAAAATAGAACAAATCCATTGCATTCATTGATTTTGGAAATTTGATTTTTAAGAATCTTTTTCAATCTTTTCCATGTGTTCTTATTCTCAATCATACCAATTCTCTCCAAATCTTTCCTTATTTAGTTAGGCACGAAATATTGAGAGTAAAACATGTACAAAAAGATTTGTTAGGTTAAGTTAAGTATTTTTCACATATTTAATTGATTTAAATGAATTAATATAAATAAAAATTCAAATAAATAAATAAAAAATTAAGAAATACTTCCCTTTGGGCCAAGTGGTCGTGCACATGTCATGGATGATGAATTATGGAAGAAAAATTGGGCCCATTAGAAATTTTAGGTCATTTGAACCAATGTTGACTTTTCAAAATATCCAAAAATTTCCCAACTTCTACAAGGCATATCTTGCTCAATGTTTAAGCTTTTCTCATGTTCTTGGACATTTTGGAAAGGTCTTTGAGTCCTCTAACCAATTCCTTTGGTCCCATGTCATTTCGATTTACCAATATCAAGTTATGGCCTTTGACTTAAAGTCCCTTTTTGTTGACTTTTGAAAATGACCTATAATGTTGAAATTGATAACTTTTTGTGAGAGCATTTCTTGGACTTGAAGTATGAAGATGAGTTGTAGGAAATGTCTTTCTCTTCAAAATGAGCTTTGGATGGAATTTTTCTAATAATCCATGTGAAAGTTATGCCCTGGTCAATTTCAGTTGACTTTTTCAACTGTCCAAATAAGGAAACTTTTGCATCTTGATGATTTCTGAGCCAAACTTTGAGAATCATGATCAAGCATTGATCAAATGATGTTTGTGGCTTCAAAATGATATGTTTACCAAAAATTTGAACTTTTGACTGTCAAATGACCATTTTGCCCCTACAGTTGACTGTAGTGCAATTAGGGTTTCTGACTGTGCAATTTTGTGCTGAAAGTCTTGAAACTTGATATGAGGATACTTGACCATATTTGTAGGCATATGAGACTTGATTGGACCTTTGGAAACTTCATTTTCTTGATCAGAACACAAACCCTAATCTTGACTGTATAGGAGACCTTTGCACTGTGCAACCCTTGGGGAATTTTGAAGCTTGACTTGGCAATTTCTTGGAGAATATGGGAGGGCAAATTTTGGGGTACAACAGTTGCCCCTGTTCAATCTTCTTAGACCTGAGGATGCAGATTGGCTGACGTGCCTTTCGTAATCCGAGGGTGGAAGATGATTGAACACTAGAGTGCCCAGAAATTTGCGCTCACATAGTAGCAGTGATGGTGGAATGGGCTTATAGATGCCATTTAGAGGTTGCTGGATAGGATGATGGGCTTATAGATGCCATCTGGATGTTGATCGCGTAAGAGATTCCTTAGCGAGAACCTGCATACCTGCAAAAGAAAAAGGAGTACCTGACATGTTGCAGGAGCTGATTTTCAGACGCTCGGTATAGATGTGTCCTGCCTGGTTACAGGAGCTGGATCTGGAGCTTCACAAGATGATGAGTGAACCAGGGATGGTTACTACCTTAGCCTGAATGGTAAGAGAACCTTGGGTGGCTTTAACTTCAACAACGCTCGTTGAGAAAATCTTGGTGGGAATTACCATCTTCGCAGGATCGGGAAGAGAACCATAGGCAATTATAATCTGAAAAGGAATTATCACCTCACTCACCGTCGGAGAGGGAACCATAGGAAAAGGAATTATCACCTCACCCACCGTCGGAGAGGGAACCATAAGGAAAGGAATTACCACCTCACTCACCGTCGGAGAGGGAACCATAAGGAAAGGAATTACCACCTCACTCACTGTCGGAGATGGAACCATAAGGAAAAGGAATTACCACCTCACTCACCGTCAGAGAGGGAACCATAAGGAAAGGAATTAACACCTCACTCACCGTCAGAGAGGGAACCATAAGGAAAGGAATTACCACCTCACTCACCATCGGAGAGGGAACCATAAGGAAAGGAATTACCACCTCACTCACCGTCGGAGAGGGAACCATAAGGAAAGGAATTACCACCTCACTCACCGTCGGAGAGGGAACCATAAGGAAAGGAATTATCACCTCACTCACCGTCGGAGAGGGAACCATCTGAAAAGGAATTAACACCTCACTCACCGTCGGAGAGGCAACCATAAGGAAACGAATTACCACCTCACTCACCGTCGGAGAGGGAACCATAAGGAAAGGAATTATCACCTCACTCACCGTCGGAGAGGGAACCATCGGAAATTATAATCTGGGATAACTTCTACTGAGTCTTTATCAGAAAAATCTGTTAGGATTCGATTTAGCTGGACTAGAGAAGGCCTGGGACTGGATAAGAAATCTTTGGAGTCGATTAACTGAACCGGTCTAGGTCTTGAAATATGATTGAGAATTTCAACTGCATCTTTCCTGAAAGGTAAAGGTCAGTCATATGCAATGCATGATATGGATCAAGCAATGATGTTCTCAACATAAATGAGATTTGTATGATATAATGCGTCTATGCATGATATAATGATGTATGTGATGTTTTATGAATGTATGTTTTCGTCTAGGAAAGTAAATCCTTGACGGGTGCCGGGAAGTCATATCCTGGGCTGATGTTGAAGAATAGATTTTGCTTCCGCTGGGGATGATAACCGCAAGAATATCGGTAGGAGAAGATGACTCCGTTGCGGAATAAACTTGGCAAATGGAAGATTATGCGGGGAGAAAAATACTCTAGTGACCATGCTGGGGAGTGATGCTTTGTGGGGAGAGAGATGCCTTGCTGAGTGTTGATAATAATTTGCTGGGGATACCCTTGTTGTTGGAAGTGTTGATGAACTTCGCTGGGGTAAGAAGACTTCGTCGAGGACGCTCTTTCCGTGGCTTTTGGCTGAGGATAACCCAGTTATATCCTGTTAAGGAAATAACTCTTTAAATAAAGCCGGACGACGCGTTCGTGCTCTGCGAGGGATAAGCTTCCAGAATTTACTGGGGATAAGCTTACTGCTTGGGGAGATGAATTCCAATTTTCCTGGGGAAACTGGATTGGACTCTTCTGGGGAGTTTTTGTTATGCGGGGGAAGTGATTCCTTTGAATGTTGAGACGCCGCTGGGGAACAATCTTTAGGTCAAGACTGTCGGGGATGCTTGTTAAGAATATGTGTATACTGCTGGGGAATGTTGAGATCTGCTGGAGGATACCCAATTTCCTTGAGACTTGATAACTCTGCCTGGAGAAGAATGCATTGTTTTGCTGAATCACTCTCTGGGGAATTAATATGCACTGGTCATATTCTTTAGCTGAACCTACCTTGGTACCTTGGAGGACGGAACAATTAGATTGCTTAGACAACTCCTTATTGCCCTTGTTTCTAGTGTCACCTACAATTAATTCCTTTGTTTCGTATGCAAATATTTATGAGTTAGCAAATTATTGTCAATGCATATATCACAAATTGAACCTTGGACGTTCTTCGCAAAACAAAACAGAAAAAGAAAAACAATTGGCACTTTTAACTGAAAAGTATATTTGTATTGATTTTGAATGGCCTGAAAATAGGCGTTTTGTGTACAAGAGGCTGACGTCCTAGTAAGAGAACACCGCTGAACCGAAGAGTTTATACAAACTTTGTACAAAAGAAAATAAAACAGCTGTGTGAAATATGAATGATCCCACTGGGTTTCAACTCTGCTATTGCCTTTATAACTCCGAGCGTCTCATCACTTGATGACCTTGGTTGAAGGTGAAGCTGACTGATCGATGCCGTCTGAACTTGATGTAGATACCGGATTCTGGATGCAAAGTGATCAATGAGACATAGTATTACGCTTTTATCCCTAACTTTTGCCTGGACCGCCCTTTCGGGTTTTCAATCCACCGGGATACCCATTTTTGCCCAAGCCGCCTTTTCAGGTTTTCGACTTGCCGGGTGTACAGATTTTTTTCATTTCATCCCTTCATTTTGCCCGAACCCTTTTGGTTCGACGGGAAGCCCTAATTTTTGCCTAGGCATGTCAGCCTAGCGGGTCTTTTTTATGCGTAGTATCTTTTAACTATGTCTGCATTGGCAGGGTGAGGAAGGTCGTCACCATCCATGTTGGTTAGAATCATTGCTCCTCCTGAGAACACATGCTTAACCACAAATGGCCCTTCGTACGTAGGGGTCCATTTGCCCCTTGGATCACTCTGAGGAAGGATGATTCTCTTGATTACCAGATCCCCAACTTGATATTCCTGTGGCCTGACCTTTTTGTTAAATGCCCTGATCATCCGTTTCTGATACGTCTGACCATGACAGATAGCAGCAAGTCTCTTTTCATCAATGAGGTTGAGCTGATCAAGTCGTGTCTGGATCCAATCATCTTCATTCATATTTGCATCCTTCATTATCCGGAGAGAGGGTATTTGCACTTCGATCGGCAAGACTGCCTCCATGCCATAAACCAGAGAGAAAGGAGTTGCCCCGGTTGACGTCCTAACTGAGGTACGGTACCCATGTAGAGCGAACGGTAACATCTCGTGCCAATCTTTATAAGTCACTGTCATCTTCTGCACGATTTTCTTGATGTTCTTATTTGCTGCTTCTACAGCCCCATTCATCTTCGGTCTGTAAGGAGAAGAATTGTGGTGCTGTATCTTGAACTGTTCGCAGAGCTCAGCGATCATCTTGTTGTTCAGATTGGTACCGTTGTCTGTAATAATCCGCTCAGGGACGCCGTACCGACAGATCAGGTTGTGCCGAATGAACCGTGCCACAACAGTCTTGGTTACCGTAGCATAGGATGCTGCCTCAACCCACTTCGTGAAATAATCAATTGCTACCAGGATGAAGCGATGCCCATTAGATGCCGTAGGTTTGATCTCGCCGATCATGTCTATGCCCCACATTGCAAACGGCCATGGCGCAGTCAGAACATTCAGGGGAACCGGAGGAACATGCACCTTGTCTGCATAGATCTGGCACTTGTGGCATGTCCTGGAATGTTGGTAGCAGTCAGCTTCCATTGTGGACCAGTAGTATCCTGCCCGTAGGATTTTCTTAGCCATAGTGTGTCCACTGGAATGTGTGCCAAAGGTCCCTTCATGTAACTCTTCCATGATCCTTTCTACTTCAGTCTTATCCACACAACGCAGTAAGGTTGAATCATGGTTTCGGTTGTACAAGATGCCGTTGCTAAGGAAGAACTTTGATGTGAACCTTCGCAGGAACTTCTTATCATTGACAGATGCACCTTCAGGGTATTCCTGAGCTTCCAGATATCTCTTCACCTCATGGTACCAAGGCTTCTCAGTCACCAATTCAGTCTCGAGATCACAACAGTATGCCGGTTCGTCCAGTTTCCAGATGATGATCCGGGGAGCCTCGTTATCCCATTTGACCTTGAACATTGAAGACATTGTAGCTAACGCGTCCGCCAGCTGATTCTCTTCTCTTGGAAAGTGTTCAAAGGTTATTTCTGTGAAGTGGGGGATCAAGGTCAACACACATTCTCTGTAAGGAATCAGGTTGGGATGTTTTGTATCCCACTCTCCTTTGATCTGATTGATCACAAGAGCGGAAACTCCGAAGACACTCAGAAATTTGATCCTTAGGTCGATCGCAGCTTAAAGACCCATGATGCACGCCTCATACTCCGCCATGTTGTTGGTGCAGTTGAAACATAGCCGGGCAGTGAGTGGAGTATGAGTACCTTGTGGAGATATGATTATGGCGCCGATACCGTTTCCCAAAGCATTGGAGGCTCCGTCAAAGTGCATAGACCATCGGGATCCTGGTTCAGGTCCTTCATCCGGTCCAGGTACTTCACAATCAGTCACTATCATAATGCTTTCGTCCGGAAACTCGAAGTTCATTGATTGGTAGTCATCTACGGCCTGATGTGCCAAGTGGTCCGCCAATACACTTCCCTTGATGGCTTTCTGGGTTGTGTACTGAATGTCGTATTCCGTCAAGATCATTTGCCATCTTGCAATTCTCCCAGACAGAGCAGGCTTTTTGAATATGTACTTTATAGGATCCATCTTTGAGATCAACAAAGTAATGTGAGTCAGCATATACTGTCTCAGCCGGCGAGCAGCCCATACCAAAGCGCAGCAAGTTTTCTCAAGCAGTGAGTATCGGGTCTCACAGTCGGTAAACTTTTTGCTAAGGTAATAAATGGCATGCTCTTTTCGGCCAGACTCGTCATGCTGCCCTAGCACACACCCCATTGAGTTGTCAAGCACTGTTAGATATAGTATCAGAGGTCTCCCTTCAACCGGTGGCGTAAGGATGGGTGGTTCTTGGAGATACTCTTTGATTCTGTCAAAGGCAGCCTGACATTCATCGTTCCAACGTACTACCTGATCTTTCTTCAGCAGCTTGAAGATTGGCTCACAGGTAGCAGTCAGGTGTGAGATGAACCGAGCAATGTAGTTCAGGCGTCCTAAAAAACCTCTGACTTCCTTCTCTGTCCTAGGAACTGGCATCTCTTGAATAGCTTTGACCTTAGCAGGGTCCACCTGAATTCCCTTGTCACTGACCACGAAGCCTAGCAGTTTTCCCGATCTTACCCCGAAGGTGCACTTGTTCGGGTTCAACCTCAGCTTGTACAGTTTCAACCGGTCAAACAACTTTTGCAGATGATCTAGGTGCTCTTCCTCAGTCTGGGACCTTGCGATCATGTCGTCAACATACACTTCTATCTCATGATGGATCATGTCATGAAATAGAGCAACCATGGCACGTTGGTAGGTTGCCCCAGCGTTCTTTAATCCAAAAGGCATGACCTTGTAACAGAAGGTGCCCCACTGAGTAACAAATGTAGTTTTTTCCATGTCTTCAGGTGCCATCTTAATCTGATTGTAACCTGAAAAGCCATCCATGAAAGAGAACACCTTGTGTTGAGCGGTGTTATCCACAAGGATATCAATGTGAGGTAGGGGGAAGTCATCTTTGGGGCTAGCCCTATTCAGATCCCTGTAGTCGACACACATTCTGACCTTCCCGTCTTTCTTTGGTACCAGCACCACATTAGCAACCCACTGAGGGTAAGAAGTCACTGCAAGGAACCCAGCGTCAAACTGTTTCATAACCTCGGCCTTAATCTTCTCAGACATCTCTGGACGCATCCGACGGACCTTTTGCTTAACCGGAGGGCAGTCTTCCTTAGTCGGCAAGTGATGGACCACAATATCGGTATCCAACCCGGGCATGTCTTCGTAGGACCAGGCAAAGATCTCCATATAATCATGCAGCATCTTGGTTAACCGTTGCTTCACGCTGAGCTCTAGGTTGGCACCAATCTTTACCTCTCTCCTGTCTGCTTCAGTACACAAGTTTATTGTTTCCACTGGCTCTTCATGGGGTTGAATTGCCCTCTCTTCCTGAAGCAACAGTCTTGCAAGCTCACCAGGCACTTCACAATCATCTTCACCTTCGTCTTCGGCTAAGTTGATCGGATTTTCGAAGTCATAATTGGCAGTAGCAGAGTTGTTATCAGTGAGATCCAGAGTGGATTGAAACCTGTATGAGTGAGTGTGTGTGTAAATACAGCTGTTTTGAAAGATATGTAAAGGAAAGAAAGACAGAAAAGGAGCATAAAATTTGCAATGCGAAAATACGTCCAAGATTTTCATTCATGATATATGAAATGACAATTTATATGCCCTCACAAATGATACCACGGTGCCTCGGGTAAGACACCGGGCCAAAGAGTTTTTTATTGTTTATTACAAAATAACGAAACAAAGAAATTTATTACTGCGTCACAAAGGTAACAGGGGTATGGTCCTTAGCAATCCAGTTGTTCAATCCGCCTTCGGCCGTCGGATAGATCCAGCTGTTGAATTCAGCTTCGTCCACTTCGTTGTCTTCCCCAACAGCATTCAGTCCTGGATTTGTAATGAATACAGGAGGTCTTCCGATCTTCGCTTTCCTCATAGCTTTCTGCCCTTCTGTAGTAAAGCCCAGCCCAAATTTATCAGTCTTCTGTGTGAAGTCTGGGAGCCTGCCCCAGTTAGCACTTTCACCCTTTTGAACCACAGCCCGGGCATCCTTCAGGGAAGCCATCTTCAAAGGAACACCTTCTTCTGTTGCTGTTTCTGCTGCTGCTGCAATTGGAAACACCTCCTCGAAATGTTGAAAGGGGGTTTCAATAAACTCCCCATCCATCTCAATGTATCTGAAGGAGTTCAGGTGGCTCACCATATATTCCTCCTCTCCCTGCACAGTGACGATCTTCCCTCTGACGGGGTACTTCAGCTTCTGGTGCAAGGTAGAGGTCACTGCCCCAGCCTTATGTATCCAAGGTCGACCCAATAGACAAGAGTAAGATGGACGGATATCCATCACATAAAATGTGGAGTCGAACACCTGAGAGCCCACATGAATCGGAATGTCAACCTCTCCATGAACCATCCTCTTTGAACCATCAAAGGCCCTGACGATGATATTGCTGGGTTTTAATTCCAGGCCTTCACAATCTAGACGGTCCAAAGCCTTCTTGGGTAGCACATTCAAAGATGAACCAGTATCCACCAACACATGTGCCAAGGTAGTGCCCCTGCATTCGATAGAGATATGCAGAGCATCATTATGGTCTCTTCCCTTTGCGGTCAAGTCAGCATCTGAGAAACCCAAGCCATTGTCTGCCGTCAGATTTGCTACGCAATCAGTGAACTGGACTGCAGATGTCTCATGTGGCACATGGGTCGTCTTGAGGAATGAGATTAAGGCCTTGGCATGGGCCTCGGAGCACAGCAATAAAGAGAGCATGGAGATTTTAGAGGGCGTATGCCCCAGTTGTTCAACAACATTGAAGTCACTCTTCTTTATAATTTTTAGAATCTCCTCCATCTCTTGTTGGGAGACCTCAGCAGTTATCGGTACAGGTGCCTCCATCTGGGCAGGGTCAACTTCAACTCCTTTGCCCCGAGCATTGGATGACTCGGCAGCAGGAGAAACAATTGGATCAGCAGCAGGAACAGGTATACTTGCAGGGGTTATGAGAAGTGGTCTTTGGGCAGCAGGCGGTGCAATGTCAGGCGAGAAGAGCCTGCCACTGCGGGTAACCTTGGCTGGGCCAGTGATGTCACAGATGCTGGCGCCAGCGTTGAACTCTTGTTTAATCCCTTTTACATACACATCTGCCCCATAATGCTAAGGGACAGCTTTATCAGATACATAGGGCAGGGGCCCCGGAATGGTGATAATAACAGGTGCAACGGTCATGATTTGGACGGGCTTCTTCGGGAGAGCCGGGATTGGATTATTGAAGATAGTCACCACAGAAACTTCTTCCATCGGAACCAACTGAACAGCAGACTTCTTAAACAGAATCTCCTTGCTATCCATTAGGCTTTGGATGCCTAACTTCAGCAAGGGACAACCAGATAGGGACACAGCACAGAACAGGCAACCCTCACTGCAACCCGGAAATAAACCGGCCTGCAGTAGGTTCTTCTTGACAATCTTCAGAGGAGTGGCTAGATCATCCACAGAAACAGCATAAACGTCTTCGTCAACAGCATTTACCCCATGTTGAGGCATAGGAGCAGTAACTACATTCGGCCTCTCAGGCGCTTCGAACTGTATCTCCTTCGCGTCGATAAGGTCTTGCACCTTATTCTTTAACGTCCAACAGTCATCGGTAGAGTGCCCCGGGCTATCGGAATGATAAGCACAACGAGCATTCGGGTTGTACTTAGGAGATGCAGTATTGGGGAACTTCGGAGCCTCCCTGACAGTCACCAAATTGGTGGATAGCAACTGTGGCAGGATCTGCGATAGGGTCATGCTTAACCGGGTAAACTCTCTCCGGGGTCTTTCAGCCCTTTGAGGATTGGTCGGCCGAGGAGCGGCAGCAGGCTTGGCAATCATTACCGCACTGACAGATTGGCGGCGCTCAGGTCTCTCTGATCTCTTGGAACCATACACGGCACTAGCCTCCTTCTTGAAGGGTTTCTTCTCAGAACTAGATGATGCACCCTTCGCAATCTTACCAGACTTTAACCCAGCTTCAATTCTTTCCCCAGTCAGAATCAGATCAGTGAATCCTGCAGACGAATTCCCAATGAGATGGTTGAAAAATGGCCCAGATAGGGTCCCCAAGAACATGTCCACCAACTCCCGATCAGTCAACGGTGGCTGCACCCTGCCAGCCAGGTCTCTCCACTTCTGAGCGTACTCCTTAAAACCTTCGCTTGCACCTAACGACATACCCTGGAGTTGGGTACGTGTGGGGGCAAGGTCGGAATTATATTGATACTGCTTATAGAAAGCAGTAGCCAACTCCTCCCAGTTACGAACCTTGGTCCCATCCAGCTGATAGAACCATTCGAGATGAGTCCCTGAAAGACTCTCCTGGAAGAAGTGGATCCACAAATTCTTATCCGCAGAGTACGGTTGCATCTTCCGAACATAGGACCTTAGATGCAGCTTGGGACAAGACGCCCCGTCATACTTAGAGAAGGATGGTGCTTTGAACTTGTGAGGGATGATCACACCAGTCGACAAACCCAGATCTCCGAAATCCAGCCCAGGTACCTGTTGAACCTCCATAGCTTTCAACCTATCCTCCAGTTGCTTGTATCTGTCTTCTGCAGGAGGGTACTGCTCTTCATCAAAATCAGTCTCGTTGTCGGAGACTACCGGACTAGGAACCCTTGCTTCTGCCTGAGGAGTACTCTTGCCAACAGAAGAACCAGCCTCTTCCTGTTGCAGAGCATTACCAAACCTTCGGCCCGAGTTGAACAGAACAGTCCTTCTCTTCTTCTTCTTCTCCTTCTTCAGGAGCAAAGCCTTTAGCTCTTCTTGGCCTTGAGCCAGACCCTTGATTAATTCCTGAAACTGCGCATTCTGCGCCTGAAGAGCCTTGATGGAGGTCTCAGTTGATGACGAGTAAGGATTCATGATGCTGAAATAAACAGCGAAGAACTGTAAGCAACCTGAAAAGAGGAAAAAAACCTACTATGCACATGATGAATGAGATCTGTTCATGCAATGCATTCAAGGGTTCGAAAATTCAAATTTGTTGTAGACAAAAAGGAACACACGTTATCATTAAGGAAATAATTGTTTAGTACATAAAAGCCTCATGGGAAAATAATACAACAATCGAATCAATCCCAAAATATACTACGCATCCTCTTTGGAGCTATATAAGTGTTGAGATTCCTCTCCTCATGCAACAGGCGGGTGAGCTCCAAGACCTTCTTTTCACTGGCATGTAGACTAGTCTCAAGAGAATTCCTTTCCTCCTTAAGCTGGATCCAGCTCTTCTGCATCTCTTCCCAGGATGTGGGCATATCAGGGTGCTGAATAGTGTAGGACACTTCTCCTTCCAAGACTGGTTCTTTGATTACTGGGAGCATATGAGGATAAGGCATCACTAACTTCTGGGAGCGGGCGCGTACCCACTTGAGATAAGGCTCCAAAGGGATGGAGTTCATGTGCCCCAGTGTCTTGCTGTCTATCCTACTTGGCATCCTCCAGGCTCTGATAAATCTCTGGCGAAGTCCTTGAGTATCGTTGTTGAAGTCAAAAACTATGTCAGGAATTAACATGTCATGAAGACCATCCCTCCGAGCATAACCAAACTGTCTCCAAGCCAGGCATGGACTGTAAGTAATACCTCCTCTGATTCCAAGTAAAGGAACATTAGGGTACTCCCCGCAACGATCAATGATAGTGACATCTTCTCTGGACCTAGGGCACCAATGTATATCTGCATGTGTAAGAGTCATCAACCGTTGTGACCATCTCAAACCCCGCTCATTCTTCAGGACTGATTGTGGAAGGTGCGAAATAAACCACCTTCCCAGGAGGGGAGTGCAACACATAAGGACACCTCTTTTCCTCATGGTTCGAGTGTAACATGAGTGAAGGATGTCCCCCAGCAACGTAGGTATAGGATTCCTGGACATAAAGATCTGGACAGCACTGATATCAATAAGCTGATCTGGGTTAGGGAACAACACCAAACCATAGACAAGGAGGGCCACAACCTCTTCAAAAGCTTGCAAGTCAAGGGAGTTCCAACATTCATGGGCCTTTTCAAACAGAAACCTGGCTAAGAACCCTTTGATACCACTTCTAACTTCCCAATGTCCCTTGAGGTCAGATGACTGTAGGTGCAAGGCTTTAGCAATCTCTTCAAGCTTAGATTCCTTTTCTGTACCGTTGAAGGGTAGCTGATCAAGGATAGGGATCTTTAGGAGCCGGGAGAACTCCTCCAATGTAGGTACCAACTGATAGTCCAAGAAGGTGAAACAGTGATGCAGAGGATCAAAGAACTGGAACAGGACCTTTATCATATCTTCCTCAATGTTGGTATTGACCAAGCTGATGAGGCTTCCATGTCTTTCACTGAATGAAGAGTTCTCGGGGATCCTGGATATAAGCTCCTTAAGCTGAGGAGGGATCCTTACAAGACTGATTTGAATTGTCTTTCTACGAACAGTTTCCATGTCCTACAAAACAAGAACAAAGATGAAAATTCGAACCCCTGAAATGGTTAGTCGATGCATATGATGCTGGATGATGTCATGATGCTATGATTAAACACACCACAGATATTTACAAAGACAAACATGTAAGGCACACAAGGCACACAAGGAAAGCCCTTAGGGTTTAAGGCCAGCATGGGGTCTGGGTAGTACCCTCTTGAAGTTGGTGGGCTCAACCTGTCCTATTAGAAGTAACCGGGTTCTAAGGATCCCAATATCACTGGATTGCTTTCATTGTTCATCGTTTCGATTTAGCCACTGAACTGGCGACCGAAATATTCCAGGAAAGCAACCCTCAATTGAGTGTAGTATCGAGTATCAACCAACCTCGGACTGCACCAAAGTCAGTTATCTCACTACCCTAAAGAGGCCAAGATAGTTCAATTAAGGTTCCTAAGGTCTGTTGATGCTTCACGACACCACGCGGAGGCCCCGTACTCTCCTTGACTGAACTCAAGGGTTACCGGTACACACCAAAGTGCCACATCAACGTAGCAGACTGTTTCAACCATGTCGGTATACCCCGCACAGTTCCCTCACAGCCTTGTTGCTACTTTCTAAGAAGGTATCCCCCAGATCCGGGTTTAGGATCTATAGAACTCCCAAGCAACCCACAATTTTAAAGCACACAAGGAAAACAATTGAAAACACAGTTATGAACTAGCCCTAAGGTACACCTCACTTTAAAAGTGTCCCCAGCAGAGTCGCCAGTTCTGTGATTGGTGGATCTGGAACTGAATGTTTAACGCTGGTTCGCGAAATGTCGCGGAAGCAAGAGTCACCACCGTCTTTTATTTTCTCCAAATGGAAAGGACAAAAGCACAGAAAAATTCCTTATAGAGATTGCTCTCGGTTCAGGGGGTAGATTATAGAAAGGGAAGGTGTTAGCACCCTTTCTATCCATGGTTATCCATGGGCTCTTAGATACTTGCTCATTTGTGTTTTCAAAATGGTTTGTTTGCTTTTCAACTGTGGGTTTTAAAAAGTTTCTTTGAAAATTCCAGTTCGACTCTTGTATCGGTCCTCAAGAGTGTTTGAAAAAATGCTTTCGAAAGCTTTTTGAAAATGTGTTGGTGTGAAAAGTATTTTTGAATTTGTTTTGAATTTAGAGCAAGTATCTACGAGAACCTACCTACCCTAAGGAATTCGTCTGTGTAAATGTCCTTTAAAGTAGTGCCATCCCACCATTGAGAGGTAGGTAGCACCACCGTTGGAGGTGTTCGGGTCAATTCGAGGGTTCAGGACATGGTGATCACCGGAGCAATAGGAAGACACCTTAGAAGCTACCCTCATGCCAGGTTCCCGGATCATGAGGACTTACTAAGACATCCTCTACTCGACGATCACCTTTCGAGGCAAGGCAACAGTGAGGCGTACCCTAGGGGTGGTGTGTGAATTGTGTGTCATGTTCAGTTATTTATCTTGTCATGTCATTGGTGTTCTACGCTTGTTTTTATTTTTGTCCATACATCCTTTCATGCTTTGATTTAACAGTTAAAAGTTGCGGAAAAGGTAAATTCTAAGCTATTACAAAAGGCGCGGGTCCACATCGCCAAAATTAACCAGGACCCGATTTGACGGAAAAAGTAAAGAAATTTAAAAGATAAAGTGCGATAAAGTTAATTTACAAGGCTTCGGGAGAGATACAGAATATTATAAAGAAATAAAATAAATATGCGAATTAGAATAAAAATTAAGAACGTGGGCGTTGGACCCTTTTGCAAAATTAAATTAATGAGGAATTAATTAAAATTAAAAGAAAGCAAGAATTGTTTTTTTTTTGTATTTTTAGTATTTTAAGATTTAATATGAAAAGGGAGAATTAATTAAAATCAAAATAAGATGCAAACCCTAATTCTTAGTTATTTTTTTATTTATTAAGAAATATTGAAATTTTTAACCTAAATTAAACCTAATTTTTTACATGCAAATTTGATTATAAAAATAAATAAAATAAATATTTAATTATTTGAAAGAAAAAAAATGAAAAGGATGAAAAATTCATTAAACCTAATTCTATGCCTTATTTTAGATTTTTTTATTATGAAAACATTAAATTAAACCCTAATTTAAACTAATTAATTTACATGCATTTATTTATTCATGAAAATATTAAAACAAAAATATTTATTGTGTTTTTCCTTTTTTCTGATTTTTTATTGTATTTTGTTAAAATAATAAATTAATTAAACAAGTAATAATTAAAATAAAAATAAAATTAAAAATAAAGAAAGCAAAAATTATGCAAACCTAGGGGGTGGTAGTCCCCAAAGTGGAGGTATGATTATGGAAATTCTGGCCTAACAACCTTGGCCTGTTTGACTTTTTTCTGGTAGCATGCTGAAGCGTTGACTAGGGCGTAGTGTATTCTCCAACTCTCAGCCTTTGATCTGATTCCAATGTGCACGTGGATGGATAGATGATGAAGGAATATGATGGTCCTTAATATTATGCCTGCATGTGATGATGAATTGGAAAATAATATTGAAAGAGGAAGACCTGGGGCTCGAACCCAGGTCTTGGATGTTAACACACACAACGCTTGCCAGCTGAACCAACCTACACATGTTAATATATAATAAACAATAAATATTATAATAAGAAAACAATGGTTTAGTGGACTCTGCGCGCGAAATTCAAAACAGCCTATCATGTCTCGCCACGAATTCATCTTCTTCGCACAGTTTTGTTTTTTTTCTGAAATATAAGCAAAGAGCAACGGTTTTCAAACGTTGCTGAAAGTAAGATATGAGAAAATAGCGAATGGACCTCTGACGCTCATAAATTGAGCGCGAGGGTGGGTTCAAGATCGTCTAGGCACGCTGAGTTGAATGGCGGTGGTCAGGGGTTCCAATTTTTCCTGGTTACAAAACCCCTAATCTGAAGCTCTGCAAACCCTAAAAATCAATCATGGCATAATCGCGTGTAGCACGTAAAAATGCAATTAAATATATTGGTTAGCTTCAGAATTTCATAAGGAACATGAATTAATGAATAAAAATTATAAAGGATGCGTAAATCATGATGCACGATTATGAATTTTTCTTGGTACAGTTTGCACTCATGTTACCAATTCCTTGAGTCTTGATGGATGTTAGTGATTGGAATATGTCAAGTGATGCTTGAAGAAGCTATTGAAACAAGAATTATGCCTTGAATCGCCTTGTAAGGGTGTTTTCAGATTTCAATTTTTAGACAAAAATTCCAAGTTTGACAATGGCTTTTGGGCGCAGCTCAGTGTGTCTTTGCATTAGGGTTTCATTCTAGCTTATGTAGTGAGTCCATTAGGTCAAGAAAAATAGAACAAATCCATTGCATTCATTGATTTTGGAAATTTGATTTTTAAGAATCTTTTTCAATCTTTTCCATGTGTTCTTATTCTCAATCATACCAATTCTCTCCAAATCTTACCTTATTTAGTTAGGCACGAAATATTGAGAGTAAAACATGTACAAAAAGATTTGTTAGGTTAAGTTAAGTATTTTTCACATATTTAATTGATTTAAATGAATTAATATAAATAAAAATTCAAATAAATAAATAAAAAATGAAGAAATACTTCCCTTTGGGCCAAGTGGTCGTGCACATGTCATGGATGATGAATTATGGAAGAAAAATGGGCCCATTAGCAATTTTAGGTCATTTGAACCAATGTTGACTTTTCAAAATATCCAAAAATTTCCCAACTTCCACAAGGCATATCTTGCTCAATTTTTAAGCTTTACTCATGTTCTTTGACATTTTGGAAAGGTCTTTGAGTCCTCTAACCAATGCCTTTGGTCCCATGTCATTTTGATTTACCAATCTCAAGTTATGGCCTTTGACTTAAAGTCCCTTTTTGTTGACTTTTGAAAATGACCTATAATGTTGAAATTGATAACTTTTTGTGAGAGCATTTCTTGGACTTGAAGTATGAAGATGAGTTGTAGGAAATGTCTTTCTCTTCAAAATGAGCTTTGGATGTAATTTTTCTGATAATCCATGTGAAAGTTATGCCCTGGTCAATTTCAGTTGACTTTTTCAGCTGTCCAAATAAGGAAACTTTTGCATCTTGATGATTTCTGAGCCAAACTTTGAGAATCATGATCAAGCATTGATCAAATGATGTTTGTGGCTTCAAAATGATATGTTGACCAAAAATTTGAACTTTTGACTGTCAAATGACCATTTTGCCCCTACAGTTGACTGTAGTGCAATTAGGGTTTCTGACTGTGCAATTTTGTGCTGAAAGTCTTGAAACTTGATATGAGGATACTTGACCATATTTGTAGGCATATGAGACTTGATTGGACCTTTGGAAACTTCATTTTCTTGATCAGAACACAAACCCTAATCTTGACTGTATAGGAGACCTTTGCACTGTGCAACCCTTGGGGAATTTTGAAGCTTGACTTGGCAATTTCTTAGAGAATATGGGAGGGCAAATTTTGGGGTACAACAGGTGCCAATCTGGAACCTAGTGTCAAGAAACGTCTGATTCAGTTGCTACATGATTGTGTTGAGGTCTTTTCCTGGTTGTATGAAGACATGCCAGGACTTGATGTAGATATCGTGGTACATCGTCTACCAACAAAATAAGACTGCCCACCGGTAAAACAAAAGGTTTGTCGCATGCGACCAGACATGTCAGAGAAGATCAAAGCGGAAGGCATGAAACAATTCAACATCGGATTCTTGGTCGTCACCTCCTATCCGCAATGGGTCACCAATGTTGTTCCCGTGCCTAAAAAGGACGGAAAAGTACGAATGTGCGTGAACTACAGAGATTTGAATAGGGAAAGCCCTAAGGATGATTTCCCACTTCCCCACATCGATATTTTGGTTGACAATACAGCACAACATAAGGTGTTTTCCTTCATGGATGGTTTCTCAGGCTACAACCAAATCAAAATGGCACCTGAGGACATGGAGAAGACAACCTTTGTCACACAGTGGGGCACATTCAGTTACAAGGTTATGCTATTCGGGTTGAAGAACATTGGGGAAACCTATCAGTGTGCCATGTTAGCTCTATTTCATGACATGATACATCATGAAATAGAGGTCTATGTGGACGACATGATAGCCAGATCTCAAACAGAAGAAGAACATCTTGATCATTTGCGGAAATTATTTGAGAGGCTAAAGAAATACAAGCTGATGTTGAACCCAAATAAATGTACGTTTGGAGTGAGGTCTGGTAAACTCCTAGGCTTTGTTGTTAGTGGTAAAGTTATCGAGGTGGATCATGCCAAGGTGAAAGCAATACAAGAAATTCTTGCTCCTCGTACTGAGAAGGAAGTCATAGGATTCTTGGGACGGTTAAACTACATTGCCAGATTCATTTCACACCTAACAGCTACTTGTGAACTAATCTTCAAATTACTGAAGAAAGATCAAGTAGTCAAATGGAATGATGAGTGCCAAACTGCCTTCGATAAGATCAAAGAGTACTTACAAGAGCCTCATGTTTTGATGCCACCAGTCGATGAAAGACCATTGATAATGTATCTAACTATTTTGTAAAATTCAATGGGGTGTGTGTTGGGGTAGCATGACGAGTCTGGCAGAAAAGACCGTGCTACTTATTACCTGAGCAAAAAGTTTACCGACTGTGAAACAAGATATTCACTGCTCGAGAAAACTTGTTGCACTCTGGCATGGGCTGCTCATCGGCTAAGATAGTATATGCTGACCCATTCTACCTTATTGATATCTAAGATGGATCCAACAAAATACATATTCGAGAACCTGCCCTCTCTGGGAGAATAGCAAGATGGAAGATGATCCTGACGGAATATGACATTCGGTGTACTACCCAAAAAGCAATAAATGGCAGTGTACTAGCTGATCATCTTGCTCACCAAGCTGTGGAAGACTACCAGTCCATGAAGTTCGGATTCCCGGATGAAGACATCATGATGGTAAACAATTGCGAAGAATTCAAACCACATGACGGACCTGAACAAGGATCCTGATGGACCCTGGTCTTTGATAAGGCATCCAACACACTCGGCAATGGCATAGGCGCTGTAATCATATCCCCTAAAGGATTTCATACTCCCTTTACTGTGAGACTCTGCTTAAACTGTACAAACAACATGGCAGAGTATGAAGTGTGTATTTTTGGTCTCAAAGCTGCCATAGATTTGGGGATCAAATCTTTGAGTGTATTCGGAGATTCAGCCTTGGTCATCAGTCAGATCAAAGGAGAATGGGACACTAAGCACCCAAACCTCATCCCCTACAAAAAACATGTGTTGACATTAATCCCATATTTTGAGAAGGTTACCTTCGAGCATTTCCCACGAGAAGAAAATCAATTAGCGGATGTGCTAGCCACAATGTCATCCATGTTTAAACTCAAATGGGATAATGAGTCTCCCCAGATCACCATTGAACGGATGAATGAACCATCTCACTGTCACGAGATCAATACTGAAGAAGTAGTGGACTAGCCTCAGTTCCACGAAGTCAAGAGGTATCTCGAGGCTCAAGAATATCCAGAAGGAGCTTCAGTCAATGATAAGAAGTTCTTAAGGAGATTCTATGCTAAGTTCTTCCTTAGTAATGGCATTCTCTACAAGCACAACCACGACTCTGTATTACTCCGGTGCGTAGACAAGGTTGAGGCGAAAAATATCATGGCTAATCTACATGAGGGCACTTTTGGCACTCATTCCAGTGGGCACACGATGGCACAGAAAATCCTACGGGCAGGTTATTACTTGTCTACCATGGAAGCAAATTGTTATCAATATTCTCGAACCTGCCACAAGTGTCAGATCTATGCTGACAAGGTACACGTACCTCTGGTTCCTCTGAATGTCTTGATGGCTCCTTGGCCCTTTTCTATGTGGGGAATCAATATGATTGGGGAAATCAAGCCAACAACCTCTAATGGACACCGCTTCATCTTGGTGGCCATTGATTATTTCACAAAGTGAATTGAGGCGCCTTCTTTTGCTTCCGTTACCAAGAATGTTATCGCCTGGTCCATCAAGAAAAATCTCATCGGTCAGTACGGTATCCCGGAGAGGATCATCACAAACAATGGTACGAATCTTAATAACACTATGATCACCGCACTGTGCATGCAATTCAAGATCCAGCACCACAATTCTTCCCCTTACCGGCCAAAGATAAATGGTTTTGTCGAAGCCGCAAATAAGAACATCAAAAAGATCATACAGAAAATGACAGTCACATACAAAGACTGGCATGAGATGCTACCATTCTCTCTCTACGGTTATCGTACCACGGCGTGCACGTCAACCGGGGCAACACCTTACTCTTTGGTATAAGGCATGGAAGTTGTTTTGCCTATTGAGGTCCAGATCCCTTCTCTGAGAATCATGAAAGATGCAGGTCTAAATGAAGACGATTGGATCCAAACTCGACTGGATCAACTGAATGGTCAAATGTATCATGGTCAGATGTATCAAAAATGAATGACCAAGGCTTTCAACAAAAAGGTAAGACATCAAGTGTATCAAGTCGGGGATTTGGTGATCAAGCGCATCATACTGCCGCAAGGTGATCCCAGGGGCAAATAGACTCCTACATACAAATGACTGTTTGTGATCAAAATTATATTCTCTGGTGGAGCAATGATCTTGACCACTATGGATGGCGACAACCTTCCACACCCTGTGAACGCAGACATAGTCAAAAGATACTACGCATAAGAGACCCGCTAGGTTGACACACCCAGGCAAAACAAGGGAATCCCGGCGAATAAAAAAGGTTCGGGCAAAAATTAGGGATAAAACAAAAAAATCTGTACACCCGACAAGTTGAAAACCTAAAAGGGCGACTTGGGCAAAAAAGGGTATCCTGATGGACTGAAAACCAGAAAGGGTGGTCCAGGAAAAATTTAGGGAATTAAAGCTTACGACTATGTCCCGTTGGATCACCTTTATGGACGACCTTTGGCTTCAACTGACAAACTCAGCGGTTCTGATCAATCCAATCAACTTCGGACAAGGAAAAAAATAGATGAGATGCTCAGAGACACAAAAGGCTATCGTAGAATGGGAACCCCGTGGGATTATTTCACATAGCTATCTTTTCTTTGTATCAAATTTTCATTTTTTATGACAGCATTTTCTTACTAGAATGTTTGTCTCATTGTACAAAAATACGTAGTCAAGTCAATACAAAGATATCCCTATGAAAGTGTAAAACTATCTTGTTTTCTTTATTTCTGTGTTTTGTTTACAAAAACGTTCAATGATTTATTTTTGAAATATGCATTTGAACGTAACTACTATTTACAAATGAACAAAATAGAAAGACAATCACTAATGACTTTAAGAAATAGGATGATATCTTTAGACTATTCCATAAAATTCCCCACAGTGTGCAGCTTATTCCCCAGCGGAATAAGACCTCCAGTTATCACTCCCCGGTAGAAGTCGCCCAAATTTATCAGGATTCTCCAACAGGATTTCTCCGGAAATACATGGTGTTTTCCTTACAACAAAGTTTATTTATCTAACAAATAGGAGTTCATCAGCTCGTCGGCATATCAAAACATGAGGACTTACACTCCACGTCCCCAACAGCAGTCAGGGATTTATTTTCCCTAATCCAACAATGTTACAGCAACATAGCTTATATGCCTATACATCGCATCCATACGTCATGACATTGTCAAAATGAACACATACAACATGATTTCATCCATTTTATTAAGAACACCATTACACAGTGCATTTCATACATCATGACATTGCATATAACTAATCTTTCATATTTTCAGGAAAGATCAGTCAACAGATGGTTATCATCATCAATTTACAAAAGGTCAGAGATTGATACCGGCAACAAGCCAAGACAATTATCTACACGACTAGATGAAGCAATCATACACGGGTTTTTTCTGACTCAACTTCTAAATACAGTTCAGATATGCTCCAAACACGGATGCCATTCTGATACTCATTCATATTCTCTCTCAAATATAGTACAGATACACTCCAGACACGGACACCATTCTGATACTCATTCAGATTCAGCTCTCAGATATAGTTCAGATATGCTCCAAACACAAATTCTATTCTGATACTCATTTAGATTCTCTCTCAAATACAGTAAAGATATGCTCTAGACATGGACGTCATTCTGATACTCATTCATATTCAGCTCTCAGATACAGTTCAGATACGCTCTAGACACGGATGCCATTTTGATACTCATTCAGATTCTCTCTCAGATATAGTACAGATACGCTCCAGACTCGGACGCCATTATGATAATCATTTAGACTCATCTTACAGATAGAGTTCAGATATTCTCCAGACACGGGTGTCATTCTGATATAGATTCAGCCTTCAGATATAGTTCATATACGCTCCAAACACGGACGCCATTCTGATACTTATTCAGATTCTCTTTTAAATACAGTCTGACAATCATTTTGGATGGAATCTTCAAGCCCAACTCGGATAACTTCTCATATCCTCTCCAAATATCATCTTTAAGCCCATTCCCTATACCATCAACCATCACATCCTCGAGTGCAAATTTCTGGGCACTTTAGTGTCCAATCCTCTTCCACCTTCAAGTCACGAATGGCATATCCGCCAATCTAACTCTTTAGGTTTAACAAGATTGAAAAGGGGCATTTGTTTTACCACAAAATTTTCCCTCTCACTTATCAATTATTTTCTCACAAAGATCTCTCTTGGTTCAAAACTGCACTAGGATTGATCAACTCAAGACGCCTCCTTAAGCACTGATGACCAAATTAGTGTTTGAGATTGCACAAGTATAATTGAACTTTCAATGCTTCATATGACTTTCATGGATTATTATGGACCCCCAAGATTACTCATGTCAAGTTTCAAGCCTTGGATCACACTTTTGCTCGGTCAATTGAGCAGTTGACCTAAAAATCAACTATATTGCAGAAAAAGTCAACTGTGGCCAATTTACAATCAAACTTCATAAATTTTGATCCACATCAACATTATAAACTCATATGAATCATTTGATCAAGTTTGGACCATAATTCATCAAGAAATTTGATCAAATCATCAAAAGGGAAAAATGGTCAAAATTAGGGTTTTTACGGAAAGAGGGTCATTTCTGATTTTTGACCTGGAAAATGATCAATTGGTTTGAAGCATGATTTCAAGAGTTCAATTGCATCACTTTTACCAAATAGCATGACCTAAAACATTGATCAAGATCAATTGGATTGATAGTGAATTTCCAGTCAACTGATCAAAAATCAATTGTACACTGAAAAGTCAAACTTTGACTTTTTGGTCAAAATTCAATGTCAAAGTTCAAAATCATAAAAACATGTCAAAATATGAAAAAAGTCAAGATTTCATTTTGAAAAGTCAAAGTTTTATAACTTAGAAATTTTCCTAAGTGTTTAAAACTTCATGTTTTTTCATAACTTTAAACCAATTTTTTACCATGATGCAAGAGGATTTAGAAGAAACTTTCAAAATGAAAGTTGTAGATCTCCATGACATCTATAACATTTCTTTACAAAAATTCTTCTAAAAGTGCTTGTATCTCAAGTTATTAATTCATAAAGTCATGGTCTTGAAATAGGACACTTAGTGAAAATTTTGCCCTAGTTTTTGTCAGGATTTTGACCTAACTTCATGGCACTTTTCCATATAGTTCCAAGGGGAATTTTCAAAAGTAATTCAAAGAGTGGTTGTAGAGAACATTAGAAGATTTCCAAAATGTCTAAGAACTCCTTGAGATCATTCTTTAGAAGTCATTTTGTGATGAACAAGATTCAAATTTCAAACCTATGTTGCATAACCTTTACTTTACAGGCCTCAAACTTGTTAGGCACTCCATAATTAATTATTTGCACAGTTGTTAGAGGTCTCAATTTAAGCATTCAATGCAAGGCCATGCTTTATATCCATTTTGGGAAGAAAGTGCACAATGCCATTTAGATAAATTAGCTTTTTACACAAAACTTGTTCTTGAGCCTTGCAATTGCTTTCTTCTGATCATACATGTCCCATAACTCAAGAGAAGCTTGTCTAAACACTTACAATCACTCAGCCCATGCTTATACTTCCTCTTGAAACCATATTTCCCACTTTTCTTCAAAATCAAGTAACATAGCAATCAGCCTAGAACTTGTACTTCTGACCTTCTCAAGCACAAAAACCTTTTGCTTATGCATACACAAGAAATTTGCCACAAAACCCATGCATGCTTGAGCCCTGAAGACACCAAGAACTCAGATTTTCTTCTCATACCTCCATTTTCACATAACCTGACCAAAAGTTTAAAACTCATAACTCCCTCGTGCGTTTTCAAGCCTCTTTGTTCCCAAAGCTTCTAAACATCATTTAGAAGTCATCCCTCATCCTGTAACCGTTCTGTAACACCTCCATCACCATCCTTCATTTCCAAAAACAGAGGTCGGCATCTTGACTTCTCCAGGCCAGTTCAAACACCTACAACTCAAAGTAACCATTGCATTAGCTTCCTGGGACCTCAATGGAGCTATTCTGATCATCACAACACCTTGAGGAGTGCTCATTTGCAGAACACGACTTCCAGTTTTGAGGTAAGTTATCTCAACTTTGAACTCTTCATACAAGCATCATTAATTTTAATTTGTGAATGAAAAATGTAGACATCATTGTTCTGAAGCTAACCATGTCTTTAGATTTCATTTATATTGCTTGTGTAGTTAGAATTTTGAATCTGAACATCCTGAAAAAATTAGGTCAGAATTTGGTACCATTCAAAATTCATGTTCATTATTGAGAATTAGTTTAAGTTATTTACATTTCTGGAATCGTGGTAAAATTTTAAACAAGTTTCATGTTTACTTTGTTGCAAATGGTTGAGAAATGAACAAGTTACAGGTGGTCTGGCTGGAGGTTGAAGATGAAGTGTAAACAGGGCGCATTTTATGTTATATATTTATGGTTTTTCATAAGTTAACGGATGTATCACCACCTCAGTGGTTAAAGCGCGCGCCTGTCACTATGAGGTCCTGGGTTCAAGCCCCAGCATGACCTTTTGTGATTTGTTTTCACATTTTCACACATTTTTGACTTTTTTGCAGCGCTGGGCTTCACTCCTTTGGGCCTATTCTTTTTTTGCTTATTCTGACTCCCCTGGACTATTCACACCCCTGGCCCTTTTTATTTTATTTTTCTCATTTTTCATTTATCTATTTTCTTTAATATTTTATCTAATACTAAAAAATCATAATATTTTCTTTGTATGGAAAGACTAAAACCAACAAATAGGAAACCCTAATAAAAGATAAAAACAAGCATGAAAATCAATACATTTGCACACAAGCACCCCTAGGGTAAAATACACTTGGTTGCCTTACAAAACGGCCATATTACACATGTGAGGTATCTTAGCAAAAATAAGAAAAATACAAGATCATAGTCCCTTGATGACGCTATCTATGTTACTTTTAAATGCTCTTAGTCCCTAAAGAAAGATGCTAAGATACTTTGTAACATTCCTAATCATGGTTATATGATGACCCACGTCTGTCCCGTTTACATCCAAAGATAGGGTTACTTACCAAATCAATGGTAAGATAACAATGTCACAGGAAAAGGAAAATGAACTTGAAAGACTTTTGAGTAGGAAGAATGCTCCTAGTTACTTGCTCACTAACAAAACAAAACACTCTTGCTATTTTTCAAAACAAACACCAACACTTCCAAAACATTTTTCAAACTTGAAAACATTTCCAGAAGATCAACACTTTGTATACATTCTTACGAACGAGAATCATTACAAAGTTTGCCTAAACGATGGCGCCTTTTCAAAATACATTCAAAAACCATACAAAGCACATTTCTTTAAAACAAAAGAAAGTGATCTAGTAAGTAACTAAGAGCCCATGGAAAACTATGGATGAAAAGGGTGTTAATACCTTCCTTTTTCATAATCTACCCCCCGGACTCAAGAAACAATCTCAAAGGTCTTTCCTGTGCTTTTTCACCTTTCCTTTTGGATAAAAGAAAAGTCGGTGGCGACTCTTGCTAACCACAACATTTGCGATAAAATGCAAAACACCCAAGTCAGTTCTCCCACCGTATCACAGTTGTTATATCCCTCGGGTACGTTGCACCAGCGTTCTTTAACCCGAAGGGCATCACTCTGTAATAGAATGTTCCCCAGGGTGTGATGAACGTTGTTTTTTCCATGTCCTCCGGAGTCATTCTTATTTGATTATACCCAGAAAATCCATCCATGAACGAGAATACTTCGAATTTTTTTGTGTTATCCACTAACATATCAATGTGTGGCAATGGAAAATCATCTTTTGGACTAGCTTTATTTAGATCTCTGTAATCTACGCACATGCGGACTTTTCTGTCTTTTTTTGGTACTGGGACAATATTGGAAATCCATTGGGGATACACTAACGTCACAATAAAACCAACATTAATCTTCTTTAGAACCTCCTCTTTGATCTTCACTGCCATATTTGGGTGAGTTCTTCTCAACTTCTGCTTGATTGGCGAACACTATGGTTTCAACGGTAAACGGTGCTCCACAATATTTCTATCTAGACCAGGCATATCTTGGTAAGGCCAAGCAAAAATATCTACATACTCTTTCAACAGCTCAATCAACCTGCTCTTCACATCAGGATGCAGCGATGCTCCAATCTTGACTTCTTTCGGATCTTCTTCTGAGCCCAAATTGATCATTCTCAATGGCTCTTTGTATGGTTGAATGGTATTTTCCTCGTGCTCAAGCAACCGCGAGGCCTCTTCTGGAATCTCATCATAGTCTTTTTCTTCGGCCCCATACACAAGACATTCAAAGTTGGGAGAGGGTGCAGGTTCATTGTATTCAACGGGTTTTTTAATTAATCTGCACATATGATTTATGATTGCTTTTAGAAACTGAAACATATAACAAGTGATCATGCAGATTCAATTTCAGTTATTATTTATTTTGAAAGGTTTTTTTATTACCATTTTCCAAGAAAAAGCAGAGAATAAAGACACAATTTGAGAAACAAAGACAACTTTTATTATTGATTTTCAAAGTCACAGCAAACAAATAAGCCCTACAACATTAATACTTCCACCTTGGGCAGAGTGAAAGCTTTTCAAAAATATTAACAAAACAAATTACTTTGAAACATGTATGCAAGAGGGACAATCAATGGTGATCCAATTCTAAACCCTAACTTCGTGCGTTATATAATTCGACATTTCCTGATGTGCTTCATCTTCCACAATGGAATTAATCCCGAAAACAGTTGGATGAAGATAACCCCCGCTATGGAAGATGTCTTGATACTTTCCTGCAGTAGAATTTTGCTTCATGCTCTTACCTTTGTCATTCTTCAAAGAGAACCCCAAGCCGACTCTGTTCTTTTTTACAGGTGGATCCACAATCTGTCCCCATACCTCGCTATGACCCTTTTGCACAACTTGTTGCGCATCCTTAAGCGAAACCATGTAATTCTCATTTCCTCTTATGTTGTCAATGGATAAGGCTTGGAACTGGGTTCCAACAGCAGCTTTATCCACCTCCACAATGTTGAAAGAGGAAAAATGAGATATCAATAATGCATGTTCCCCATTTATGATTACTACTTTCCCTTCATGTATAAATTTCAGTTTCTTGTGTAAAGTTGAAGTGACAGCCCCTGCCTCATGAATCCACGACCGTCCCAACAAACAGCTATAAGCGAGAACAATGTCCATGACCTGGAAAGTTATCTGAAACAAATGTGGTCCTATATGAATAGGCAAGTTCACTTCACCAATAACAGATTTCCTTGATCCATCAAACACTTTCACAATGATGCCACTCGGGCGCATAGGCGTTCCTTGATATTTCAAATTCATAAGAGTGCTCCTCGATATAATGTTCAAAGTAGATCCATTATCAATCAGCATATTGGATAGTGAATCATTCTTGCATTTCATAGAGATGTGTAGGGCCATGTTGTGATTCCTTCCTTCATCTGGTAATTTATCATCGCAGAAACTCAAGTTATTACATAACGTAATGTTCCCTATTACGCTGCTGAATTGGTCTACTGGCATATCACTCTCCACAAAAGCTTGGTCCAATACTCTCATAAAGGACTCTCTACGAGCAGATGAGTTCATCAATAAAGCCAAGATAGATATTTTTGAAGGAGTCTACAGTAGCTGATCTATAATTCCGTAGTCGCTCATCTTGATTATCTTCAAAATATCGTCCACTTCTTTCTCTAGCATAGCCCCACTAGTCTCACCCATATCCTTCTTGGGTTCAACCTTCTCAGCAATTTTCTTTCTAGCACTAACATCTCCTTGAACAACTGGTGCAAACACACGACCGATGCAGGTCACCCTGCTATTTTCAGCGATATTTCCAACATCAGGCATTGGATGGATGGGAACTTCCACTCCATCCTCTAAGACTATATCTTTGTATTTTTAGGGCACAACCTTATCTGACTTGTAGGGAACGGGCCCCGACAAACTAATCACCAATGGGGTAACAGCTGGCTTGCTATAATATTCAACTTCAAGATGGGCGGGTTCCCCAATACAAGGTACAATGACGTTTACCCCTTCTTCAACATAATCAGTCATTGTTGAGTCATTTATGGGGAAAAAATCCTCATCTGAGGAGAAATACTCATCTGCAGAGGCATACTTTTCATCTGACTTTTCTTCAGTCAAACAAACCTTAACCAAATCAACTTCATGGTAATCATCCCTTTGATCTGTAACCTTGATAGTTCCATTATCTAATAACAAAAGAACACCTTTCTTCACGATTGAACATCCCCGGGAGTCCCGGCAGAAAATTCGACAAGTCGCATACTGGTATTCTACCTGACCAGCCATATGGAAGAAAGTAGCATGCAATTGCACAAGGTCCTTATTCATATACTCTACATCAAAAATTCTAAATTCTCCAGGATATCCAGAAACCATATTCACCTCCTCTTCATACTCTGTGGATGAGGCCCTCATCCATCATCTCCTGTAAATCAGCCTTTATCTTATCGCAACCCTGTATGTCTGTACTACAAATAGCACAACCAGAATGGTCATGTGTATAGTAGCTAAATTCATAGAGGTCTTCATGCATTTTAACCAAATCTCCTCTAACCAGATTAATAACAAATACCCGAAGTCGCCTGGACATCAGGCCACCATATTCACAGCATTTACTCCTTCATGCTTGGGTAGAGGATTGTCTTTCACATTAGGGCCCACATATTTGAAAGATAGAATACCAGACTTCACCAATTTATGCACCTCAGTCTTCCAAGGATAACAATTCTCTACATTATGCCCTGGTGCTCCCTGATGAAAAGCACATGTTTGGTCTGCTTTATAATACCAAGGCAATGGTGATGGTACTACGGGAGGTGGTCGGGTCTGAACCAACTTTTTCTGAATTAATGTCGGTAGTAACTCCGTATAGCTCATAGAAATAGGGTAATAACTCTCCCTTCTCTGATTATACCCTTTATTCCTCTGTTGGGACGGTCTCTGATAAGCAACGGTAGTTGGAGCTACACCCACAACTGGAGTAACTGAGGCGACTTGTTGATGACGCTGAGAATTCCTTCTAGGAGTATTAACCCTCCTCTCTTGCATGACTACATTTGAATCCCCTTCCTTCTTCTTGGTAAACCCATAAGATGGCTTCTTCACACCTCCAGATCCTTCACTTCTCGTTAAACGACCCTCTCTTACAACCTCTTCTAAGCGGATACCCATTCCTACCATTTCAGTAAAGTCACTTGGCGCACTCGCTACCATCCTTTTGTAGTAGAAAGCACCCAGAGTTTTCAAGAAAATCATAGTCATCTCCTTATCTTCCATGGGAGGAATCACTTGGGCGGACACCTCACGCCATCTCTGTGCATATTCTTTGAATGATTCCCTGTCTTTCTGAACCATGGCCCTGAGTTAATCATAGTCAGGCGCCATGTCCAAGTTGTACTTGTATTGTTTGATGAAATCTTCTCCTAAGTCATTGAAAATATGGATGTTGACACTGTCCAAACTCATATACCACTTCAGCGCGGCACCGGTCAAACTATTCTAAAAAAAGTGAATCAGCAAACGCTGATCATTAGTATGGGTAGACATTCTCCTTACATACATCACCAGATGAGCAAGAGGGAAAGTTTTTCCCTTGTACTTCTCAAACTCTGGGACCTTAAACTTAGCAGGTATCTTAACATTCGGGACCAAGCATAATTCATTCATATTCTTCCCGAATAACTCTTTTCCCTGAGGGCTTTCATCTCCCTCTACATCTTGTCAAACTTCTCTTGAAAATCATCCATTCTGTCATAAAGACCCAAGTCTTCACTTGGTGGAAGGAAAGGACGACACACATCATCGTTAACAAACAGAAACATATTCATCGAAGGAGGTGCAGCAGGAGCAGCATGCACTACAGGAGGTGCCGAAGTAACAATAGTCTAAACAATTGGAGTATCTTGAGAACCAAGGTTAAAACTTTCAGGAGTAAATATCTCTGGCATTCCCCAAGGGTAACCTTGCGGCATGTGATTCTGAACAACAGCTGGAGTAGCAGACATAGGAACAGTCGGAGCTTCAGTAGTAACCCTTGTTGGTTGAGGTTGAACACTCGGTGGCTGATCCTGAGCAGCCACCAAAGATTCCATCAGAGCAGTAAGATTGGCCATGCCGGCCTTCAAAGCAGAAACCTTCTCGCGCAGCTCGCGGTTCTCTTGTTCTAAGTTGTCCATCTTCTTTCTGAAATTAGTCCGGGTGTTGTAGTGATGAGTCAGCTTGCTGAATGATGTAGAGAAGCTTGGTAAGACACCTAGATATTCATAACAAATGCAAGAAATATGTGCAATATGATGCATGATGTGCAATGCTCATGATTTTATTTCATTATTTAATATTTCAAGGGATTTAAAATTTAGGTACATATTGCAAATATCAAAGTAATAACGCATTTGAGAATACTGGAAAAAAATTATTATAATAAATTCAAAATGGGTTACAAGTTTTAATGATCCCAAGTACAAGATGAAAATAAAATCTAAAATCCTGAGAAGTAAAGCTTGATGGAGATCAATCTACACGCTGGCGCTTCCCTGTGAGCCTGACAATCTGAGCCTTCAACCTCTGGTTTTCTTCCGCATATCTGGGGGCAACCTCCTTCCAACCACCTGAATCAGGGAGTGAGCAAATAGCATCTGACCGAGAATTAGGAGAATATAAATCCCCTTGCCTCTCCATAGTCTCTACAGCTCGTCTATCAAGGATCTCAATCAAGTCATCTTTCTACTTCAAGTCCGCTCTATAAGAAATATCTAAAGTTTGGCACTTATTCTTCCAAGCGTCCTTTTCCTGTTGCATCCTGACCAAAGCAAGTTGCAGCTCTTCTAGATCATCTAATAGGGGAGGAGTGGTCTTCACAAACAAATCAGGCATAGGTGTTTCCTGGGAATACGGCATCTTTAACTGAATGGCTCTCGTCTGGACCCACTGCAGATATGGCTCCAAAGAAACAACACCCCTAAGTCCCAGATCCTTCCTACTCTTCTTATGAATGTAAGGCAAGACCTTCACAATCTGCTCCCTAGCTTCCCTATGGTCTTCTCCCTTCTTCAGAAATAAACTACTCAAACGAATACTATTTGGTTTATCCCTAATTGGATAACCAAGTTGTCGTCATGCAAGAACATGGTTATAGTTAATTCCTCCCTTTGTACCAAGAAGAGGTACATTGGGGAAACTACCACAACTATCAATAATCTTTATATCCTGGTAAGCTCGATGAAACCAATCAATATCCGAGTGAGTAAGTGCCATGATCTTAGGAGCCTAACAGGGTTCCTCCTTGACATCCCAAAAAGCATCAGACTGAGGCATATGAGAGATAAGCCACCGGTACAACAGAGGCGTGCAACAACTAATCATCCCCCCATGGTAAGAATTTCAAAGATGAGTAGAGTAATAAGCATCACCCAACAATGTAGGAACTAGGTTTCTGATCATGAAGATCCTGATAGCATTAATGTTAATAAACTTGTCCACATTAGGAAATAAGAACAACCTGTAAGCAAGTAGAGCAAAGATGGCCTCAAAAGCGACCGTACTCTTCATCCTGGAAAAGTAGCAAGCTTTCTCCAATAAAAATTGAGCTGGTAATCCTCGAATCCCTCCTTTAGTAGTCATATGGGCTTCAACCTCAGACTTCCCCAGATGGATCAAAGCAGCAATCTCATGTGATTTTGGCTCAACCTTCAAGCTAGTAAAAGGAACATGATCGGTAACAGGTAAATCCGATACATAAGAATACTCCTCTAGTGTAGGCATCAACTGATAGTCGCAAAAAGTAAAGCAATGATACATCAGATCATAGAACTGGACCAAGGTCGAGAGAGTACCCTCCTTCATCTTCAGCTTCATGAGAGGAATGATGGATCCATACTTCTTCCGAAAATCTGCAAAACACTCAATCTCGGGAATTAGGCTGATCAACTCATCTATCTAGGGTTCATAGGTTTAACGTCACGAGCATGAGGTCGAAGGTACTACCCATAAGGTATGGTCTAAAAGTTATCACCTTTTGAACAAGGTTCTAGAGGTTCCCAGAGTCTACATCCTTCCTTCGGATATTACCGACTTCTTGATTAACTTGGTAGTTAGTAATATTCTCAAGAAAGACTCGTCCGAGCGTAGCATCGCGTGACAACTATTTCCGGATTACTCCGTCATAGCTTCCGCACAACACCTAAAAGGCCAAGATGGGTTTGGTATTCTACGGTCCTCAGCTTCAGCAGGCTCCCAGGTCAAAAGCAGTATGTCTTCCCGATTACTCGGTAAATGACACTACAGTCAAAGGAGCCTCCACTGAGTGGGGGATCTCATGCCTCCTTTTTTGGGATTACTCCCTCAAAGTTAACATGACTATACCGCCCGTCCTATCTTAAAGTTTTCCCAAGTCCGGGTATAGGACTTATGAGTAATCACCAAGCACCCTGAAAACCAGGAAAATCCAAATAAACATATATTCAACATATAACACATAAATAACAATAACATATACATAGATATAAACAAAGATAGGCTCAACCCACTTAGGGATGGACCAGCAAGAGGTCAATCTTTCTCCAGTGAAGTCACCATTTTTCTGTAGCGGTAGAAATATTTAAGACTAAGCCATGGTGTGATGTGGTGGGAGAACTGACTTGAGGTTTTGCGTTCGTGTTCGAAAATGTTGCGGTTTAGCAAGAGTCTCCACCGACTTTTATTTTATCCAAAAAGGAAAGGTAAAAAAGCACATGAAAGACCTTTGAGATGTTTTCTTGAGTTCGGGGGGTAGATTATGAAAAGGGAAGGTGCTAGCACCCTTTTCATCCATGGTTTTCCATGGGCTCTTAGTTACTTGTTTAGATCACTTGCTTTGCTTTGAAATTGTTTGAAATGGTGCTTTGTGTGGTTTTGAAAGTATTTTGAAAAGAGGCCATTCGTTTAGGCAATCTTTGTAATGATTCTCGTTCGTAAGAATGTATACAAAGATGTTTGTCTTTTGAAAAATGTTTCAATGTTTTGAAGGATGTTTGGAAAATGTTTTGAAATGTGTATGTGTTTGTTTTTAAAAATATCAAGGATTGTTTTGAAATTGATCAAGTAACTAGAAGTTATCTACCTACTCAAATGTATTTCTTGTGCATTTTTATTCCTTTGACATTGTTGATTTACCATTGATTTGGTAAACAACCCTATCTTTGGATGTAAATGGGACGGGCGTGGGTCATCGTATGACCATGATAGCAATGCTGCCAAGTATGTTAGCATTGTTTGAGGGACCAAGATCATTTTTTTAGGCAACCTTTGTATAGCGTCATCGAGGGACTATGATCTTATAATTGTTTTATTTTGTTTTGCCAAGATACTTCGCGTGCGTAACATGGCCATTTTTATTTAGGCAACCAAGTGGGTGAAACCCTAAGGGTGCTTGTTTGCAATGTGTGTCATTTTTACATGCTTTTGATTTGTCTTGTATTATGTCTTTTCTATTTGTTTTGTTTTTGGTCTTGTCATGCAAACCCTAGTTTTACTAACATGGTATATGAAAGCAATAAATTGCGTAAATGTAAACTAAACTATTACAACAATTATTATGGGAGAGGGGATACAAGTTTTTGAATGGGGATATTGCACAAAATAAACCCTAAAAATACTATTACAACCCAATTGAATATTGTGCGCATTAAATAAATATACAAATATTAAAAATGGAATGCAAATGCGTTTATGCTAAAAATGTTTTGTATTTTATTTTTGTATGAGAAAAATGATTTATTCAAGCCCTAAGAATAAGAGAAAAAATATTATTAGTTTTGAAAGGGTGAAACCCTAATTTTCAATTAAAATAAAATATATGTTCTATATTATTATTTTGTCCATTTTTGTACAAGAAAATAATAAATAATATTATGTAAAAATATTAAAAATTAAAATATGCATGAAAATAAATATTTTATGTATATAAATAACATAATAAAAAAGCATAGTATTTTTAAATATATTTACAATTTATTTAAGAAAATAAAAGTATATTATCCTAATAAACTATTTTTTATGCCAAAAAATAATAATAAAATAAAATAAAAGTGTGGAAATAAATAAATTATTTTTGGGTATTTTTTATCATTAGAAAAAATAAATGCAAGTAATAAATATAAAAATATGCAAGAAAATGCAAAAATATAAGAAAATAGTCAGGGAGTGCAGAAGTAATCCAGGGGGTGTGGAAAGCAAAAACAAAAAGGCCAGAAATGCCAAAAAGCCCAAAGCTTCGTCCCTGACCTCCGGTCATTCCTTCTGCGCGTGTGTTTTCATTCAACCTGTAACTCTCAGATGCTTGCACAAAAACAAAAACCCATAACATAAAAAATATAGCATGTAATCTCACGATTCCAACCATGTAAAATTTGTAACCTAACTCTCAAAGATCAGAGAAAATTTTGTCAGCCCTAATTCGTGACCTAATTATTTCATGAACTTTAAGCTTCAAATTCTCACAGCATAGTTAATATAAATGACAAGTATGCATATGTACAGCTTCACCATGATAAGGGCTACATTTTTTCTTCACAAATCATGGCTTGAGGATGCCTAAATAGAGAGATAGAGTTTTGAAAAATACCTCCTTCAGCTGGATTGGATATGACAATGTGGGGACTTTGAGTGAGGCCTGAGGATCGTGTGAGCTTCCTTGAAGTTCCTTCAAGCTATTCCAATGCCTAGCTTGCTTTGTGGATGGCCAGAAGTCTCTGCACAAGTCAAGTTGCAAGCTCCAAGATTGAAAATTGAAATGGCTGAAACAGAGCTTACAGAACCAGGACAAGGGCTTGGATAGCTTTGGTAGGATATATGGAAGGTGTTTGAAGTGTTGAAACAAAAAATGCACGAGCCAAAAATGAAATGGCTAGAGTTTTGCAGCAACTGGATGTTTTGGCAGAAAAATGATTTTTTTTAGTTTGAGAGTGTTTTGGATGTTCAACGATCGTGTCTAGCCTTGCAATGAGTTTGTATATTTGTATAGAATGATACAAAGTCCACTCCTTCTCAGGTGTACAAGTTCTGACCTCTTTTGCAAATTTTCTTGCATTTGAAGAAAAGTGAAGTGACCAATGCAAACATGCTTGTACTGGTTGGCTTGTGAGCTGCAGAGAGTTGGTATACATTACTTGTGATCTGTGAAAATTGTTTGCACCAAAGGAACAGGTCCAAGGCTCAAGGTTGATAAAGTTACAAAATCTCACTTTATGAAAATGGCATTGTAACCTTTATGCTTAAAATGGAAATGTAACTTTGTACAATGCTTCAAAAGTGAAAATAAAGATTTTAACCTCTGAGTTTGCATTTAATTATGGAGTGTAGAATGAATTTAGGACCTGTAATGTAAATTACAAGCATCATGGATCTGATTTTCAACTTGGTACTTTGTGAAAATGGCATGAACAAAAGTGATAAAATGCCAATTTCTCTTCTTCGATTCTCCCTAACCATAAATGATCTTGGAGAGTTCTTGGACATTTTATAAATCTTGCAATGTTCTATATAATCCATCTTTGAAATTAATTTTGAGATACCTCTTGGAACTTGGTGAAAAATGTCCATGAAGTTGGGTCAAAAAACTGCCTAAATTAGGGCAAATTTTCACTAAGTTATTTAGTTCATGGACCTATATTCACAAATTCATAACTTGAAATCTAAGCATCTTTTGGGAAAAGTTTGTGAAGAAAAGTTGTAGATTTCATGTAGGACTACAAATTTCATGTTGGAAGTTTTCTTTGAATCAAATTGCATCATGGTGAAAAAGTGGTGGAAAGTTGGGAAAAAATAAGAAAATTTCCATACTTAGAAAAATTCTAAGTTATGAAAATTTTCAAATTCAAAACCCTAATTTTCAAAATTGGTTTTCTTGGTGAACAAGTTTCATATTTTTACATATATTGATGAATTATGACCCTTGGCACTTGATTTTGACTAAAAAGTCAAAGTTTGACTTTTCAGTGTACAATTGATTTTTGATCAGTTGACTGGAAAATTCATCTGTCAATCCAATGAACTTGAGATCTTTTAAACTATGTGATTACGTAAATATGAGGTTATTGAACCCTTGAAATCATGTTGGAACCAAATTGGCCATTGGCTAGGTTAAAAATCAGAAATTGCCCTTCCTCAGTCAAAACCCTAATTTTGACCATTTTGCCCTTTTGATGATTTGATCAAATTTCTTGAGGAGTTGTGATCCAAACTTGATAAAATGCTACATATGAGTCTAAAATGTTGTTGTGGATCAAAAATTATAAAGTTTGACTGTAAATTGGCCATGGTTGACTTTTTCTCCAATACAGCTGATTTTTAGGTCAATTATCCAATTGATTGATCAAAAATATGGTTCAAGGCTTGAAACTTGTTGTGAGCAATCTTAGGGATCCAACATGATGTATGGAAGTCACATTAAGCATTGGTAGTCCAAAAATACTTGTGCAAACTCAAACCCTAATTTGGGGTTATTAGTGCAAGATGAGATGTCTTGAGCTGACCAAACCCTAATCTTGTCTTGAGTCCAAGAAGTCTTGTGAGAAAAATCTTGATAAATGAGAGGGAAAATTTTAGGGTAGAACAGTTGCCCCTGTTCAATATTCTTGAACCTGAAGAGTTAGATTGATGAGTTTTGCCATTCGTGACTCAAAGGTAAAAGATGATTTGACACTAGAGTGCCCATAAATTTGCACTCGTCAAAAATGTAGTTGAGGGAATGGGCTTAAAGATTCCATTTGGAGAGGTGATAGAATCTTGTTGGAGATGGGCTTGTAGATTCCATCCAAGAATGTTTGTTGAATTGTAAGTTGTAAGTCAAAAGAATAAGTATCAGAATGGTGTCCTTATCTAGAATGTATCTGAGCGGTATCTAGGGACTTGAAAATTGAATGAGAAACAGAATAGCATCCGTGTCTGGAGCGTATCCGTACTGTATCAAGAGTGGTAAATCTGAATGAGTATCAAAATGGCTTCTGTGTCTGGAGCATATCCGTACTGTAATCTGAATAAGGGCCAGAATGGCATCCGTGTCTGGAGCGTATCTGAACTAGAACCTGAATAAGGTCCAGAATGGCATTCGTGTCTTGAGCGTATCTGAACTAGAATCTGAATTAGTGACAGAATGACTTCCATTGTCTGGAGTGTATCTGAACTGTATCTGAAGTTGAGGTCTGAATGAGCAATAGAATGGCTTCCGTGTCTGGAGCGTATCTAAAGTGTATCTGAGATCTGAATCTGAATGAGTAAAAGAATGACTTCCGTGACTGGAGTGTATCTGAAATGTATCTGATAGTTGAATCTGAATGAGTAATAGAATAGCATCCATGTCTAGAGCGTATCTCTAATGTATCATGATTGTATATTTGTTAAACAGTAGCCGTTAATCTTATCCTGAAAAGGGTAAAATTTTAGCTGAAACACAAAGTTATGTTGCATGAAATGTATGATGCAATATATGTGTTTTATCAATGTTTATGATATATGGATGTAATGTATGCGCATGGAAGCTGACTTGTTGTATTGCTGAGGAAAATAAATCCTTGACTGCCGCTGGGGATTAAAAATCCTTGACTGCTGAGGATAAGAAAATCTTAGCGACTGTTGGGGATATAAGGATCCTTAATGTCTTGAAGTTGGAGTATTTGACAAAAATTCTTTTGCGAGCAATGTCGTATACTGCTTGAGTAATCTGCTTGGAGAATCCAGAGAACTTTGATGATTTATGTTTGGGATTACACAAAGGAAATCCTTGTTCCGCTGGGGAATAAAGAAAACTCTGATGACTTTTGCAGGGAATTAATAAAGAGAATCTTCATTCTGTTGGGGAGTAATGAAAACTCTGTGGGGAATAAGGCTTACTGCTAGGGAGTAGGTTCAGGAGTTCGGACTACCTGCCATTCTACCGGGGAGTTATCCTAGGTTGGGGAGAGACAAAAGTTAACTATTATCTGGTTGATTTTCAAACTTCAAGACAACTTGCTGAGGGATTTGGAGAAACTGAATGGTTTTTGCTGGGGATTGATAGTTAGAAGTTTTGGCTCCGCTGGGGATTGGGAGTTTGAAGTTTTAACTCTGATGGGGATTAAGGGTTTGAAATTTTAGCTCCGTTGGGGATCTAGATGATGTACTGTGGGATTTATTCATGGAATAGCTCAAAGACGTTTTCCTATCCTTTCAACCTGTCAGTAATTGTTCTTTTCCACTTTGTTTATTTGTAAACAGTAATTATGTTCAAATGCATATGTTCATCAATGAATCATTGGACGTTTTTGCAAATAAAAACACAAGTGTAAAGAAAAAAAAGGAAAATAGTTTTATGTACTTTGAAAGAGATATCTTTGTATTTACTTTGAATAAGTGTTTTGTACAAAGGAGACAGACATCCTAGTAAGAGGATGGTGTCATAAAAATAATAAAAATTTAATACAAAGAAAGATAGCTATGTGTAAAAAATCCCATGGGGTTCCCATTCGGCTATAGCCTTCGTATCTCCGAATATCTTGTATGTTCGTTGCTTCGTCCAAAGATGATTGGTTTTATCAGAAGCTCATAGTTTGTCATTGAAGAGATTGTCCTTAAAGTGATTCGACGAGACATAGTCACACGCTTTAATTCCCTAACTTTTACCTGGACCGTCCTTTCGGGTTTTCAGTCCACCGGGAAACCCTTTTTTTGCCCAATTCGCCCTTTCGGGTTTTCAACTTGTCGGGTGTACAAATTTTTTTTTATCCCTAATTTTTTCACGAACCTTTTGGTTCGTCGGGATGCCCTTGTTTTGCCTAGGTGTGTCAACCTAGCGGGTCTTTTATGTGTAATATCTTTTGACTATGTCTGCGTTCGCAGGGTGCGGCAGGTCGTCGTCGTCCATGGTGGTTAAGATCATTGCCCCACCATAAAATATGTTCTTGATTACAAATGGTCCTTCATAGGTAGGAGTCCATTTGCCCCTGGGATCACTTTGTGGCAAAATGATGCGCTTGATCACTAGATTAGGGCAAATTTTCGCTAAGTTATTTAGTTCATGGACCTATATTCACAAATTCATAACTTGAGATCCAAGAAACTTTTTGGAAAAGTTTGTGAAGAAAAGTTGTAGATTTCATGGAGGACTACAACTTTCATGTTGGAAGTTTTCTTTGAATCAAATTGCATCATGGTGAAAAAGTGGTGGAAAGTTGGGGAAAATAAGAAAATTTCCATACTTCATAAAATTCTAAGTTATGAAAATTTTCAAATTCAAAACCCTAATTTTCAAAATTGATTTTCTTGGTGAACAAGTTCCTTATTTTGACATATCTTGATGAATTATGACCCTTGGCACTTGATTTTGACTTTTTAGTATACAATTGATTTTTGATCGGTTGACTGGAAAATTCATTTGTCAATCCAATGAACTTGAGATCTTTTGAACTATGTGATTAGGTCAAGATGATGCCATTGAACCCTAGAAATCATTTTTGAACCCAATTGGCCATTTGCTAGGTTAAAAATCAGAAATTGCCCTTCCTCAGACAAAACCCTAATTTTGACCATTTTGCCCTTTTGATGATTTGATCAAATTTCTTGAGGAGTTGTGATCCAAACTTTATCAAATGGTACATATGAGTCTAAAATGTTGTTGTGGATCAAAAATTATAAATTTTGACTGTAAATTGGTCATGGTTGACTTTTTCCCCAATACAGCTGATTTTTAGGTCAAATGTCCAATTGATTGATCAAAAATGTGGTTCAAGGCTTGAAACTTGTTGTGAGCAATCTTAGGGGTCCAACATGATGTATGGAAGTCACATGAAGAATTGGTAGTCCAAAAATCCTTGTGCAAACTCAAACCCTAATTTGGGGTTATCAGTGCAAGATGAGATGTCTTGAGCTGACCATACCCGAATCTTGTCTTGAGTCCAAGAAGTCTTGTGAGAAAAATCTTGATAAATGAGAGGGAAAATTTTGGGGTACAACACATGGGATTGACTATACTTTTACAAATCAAAATAGAAGTCGCCACCGTGCTTTATTATTTCCAAAGGAATAGGAAAAGAGCGAGTAACCCAAAAAAGAGGGTGGAAAGATTCAAGGTAAGGGGGTTGGTTATGTAAAGGGAAGTTATTAGCACCCTAAACATTTGTGGTACTCCGCATGAACCTCTTTGTAAAATATTTATATTTTGGCTATGAAATGTTGTGTAAAAATAGATGGTGGAGGTGAGAAAAGAAATATATTTTATGGTTTTTTGCACCCGCAACGGTTACGAACCTTTAGTGCCTACGTACCACCTTTTCGTGCAATAGGGGATCAGGGTACACGTAGTTCCTCTTAAAACAAATTTAAAATACAAGTGTGTTGGTTAATTTTATGAGATAAAACATCATCGTCATTGTCCATGTGGAAAACATACCTACTACCCACAATCATGAGAAAGGAGAATTTGCATCATCTCAAAGTGGAGGATATGGCTTGGATTTTAAAATCAACAATACCTCACTCAAAACCCAAATGGAAAATATCTATATTCACTATATATTGTAGAAGTATAGTTGTTTGAATCACTACAAGGAATGACAATAGTCTAATCTTTTGAGAAAGGTTTTAAAATAAGAAAGCCAGAGTGGAAAAATGATTTGAAATGAGATTTATTGACTTTTAGTCTTCCACAAAAAAAATGATGTCAAAATATTATTAAGTTGATTGAAGTTTATTCATGAAAAATGTTTTGAAAATGCATGGACCTAAGTCCAAGTTTATTATGAAAGTGGTTCAAGTTTTAAAACAAGAAGAGTTTTCAAAAGGAGGAAGAAGATTTTTTAAATTAAAGAAGATGGGAGGAGAAGAAGAGACTATCCTAATGCATAAGGTAAAAGCTAGGGATAGGAACCATCTAATCAACAAGAAGTCAATGCTTGACACTATGAGCCAAGATAGAATTCTCATTCTTTACATTGAAACCAAGCAAGCAAATATATTATACCTCTTGAAAGAACCAAACTTCAAGTGTATTAAATCTTCACAAAAATTGGGCAGAGTAACGACTGTATACGGGTGAATTCCAGACTACAAACAAAGAAGGTAATCACAATAACCTGCAGACAAAACAAACAAACAACCCAATGTCTTGAGGTAAACCTCAAGAACTCCAGAGAAAACATCAATTAAGGTTACAAAGTCTCCAACATAGGCCAAGGTTTCTAATCCTAAGTCCAAGAAGTCCCATACTCCATAATGCCAAGGATAGTAACCAAATAGTCCAAGTATCAATAATGTTTTTATGGTTTATGTTGATTATTAGGTGTCTTAGAAGAAAAAAAATAAAAGGCTCAAGTGAGCAAAGATGAAGATAGCATGAAATGTAATACTTAAAGTAAAGAGTACATAAAGCATAGAAAAATAAAAGGCATAAAGTAAAAACAATTTAATAATTAGTGGTTAGTTGGATGAACATCTTGAAACTTGCATTTAGAACTCATTAGAGGATTGGTAGAACCAAATCCTCCACACAACAAGTTGCATTTACTTTTTGTCAAGTATGTCATCCATTTGGAATCCTCAAAAATACCATTTAATGATCAATGATGTTTAAGTGATCCGCTTTGACCAAAAATGTTGTAGATCCATTAGAGGATTGGTAGAACCAAAGCCTCCACACAATGAATCTCAAGTTTATTGGATCAAAGAGATCAAATTAACATACTTGGGCTTGCAAACATAGGTTTGGGCCATGAATGATTATTTATTCGAATCAGGACAAAATTTAGCGTTATGCTAAGCAATCGTAAGTGGACTTATGTAGAAGTCGCACCTATTTTGAGACCGGTCAATAGCAATCTATACACCATTTGTTCTGAGACATGATATAGAGATCATGCTCCAATAACACTTAGTGCAATAAGAAATGGATAAGATCAAGAGGGGTGGGAAAGAATATACAAACCACATTTGAATTAAAATTTAATCAAACTATTATTAAAATCATCCATCCATTTTGTGGATTTAAACTCAACACCATGGATCCAATGATGTTAATAAAGTTCATGATCCAAAATTCAACCCAAGATTAGCCAGAAAATAATCACAAAATAATATTTCATTTTAATATATACATTAAAAAAAGGTTTTAGAAATATTTAAAATAGAAATAAGGGATAAAAATATCAACTATGTTCAAATTAATCAAGAAATAAAAAGTAAGACCATAGAAAAATCAGAAATGGACTCAAATATTTTTATAAATTTTTTGGTAATATTTTAAGTCGGCAACTATTTTAAAAATTAAAAGAAATGAGTAAAATAAACCAAAGAATGATAAAAAATACCAAAGTCGGAAATAAAAAAATAAGTGAGGTCACCAATATTTGTCACAATATCATTGGATCATTCAATTTTTTTCCAGAATTTTAAAATGCATAAAAGTATTTTTAAATATTTAAAACAAATCAAATAAAGTGAAAATTTATAAAAAAAATACAAAAATATGAAATAAAATTGTGAGAAAATAAAAATCAAAAAGAGAAAAATTAAACATATTTTTCATAATTTTTTTAGATTTTTTGGACTAAAAATGAATTTTCTATGATTTGTTTGAAATTTAAAACAATTAAATATAAAAATCAGAAAAGAAAATAAAAATCAAAAAAATATGGGTCATCTGATCAATGTCAAAAACGCGTTAGTAAACAGATCAAGTGGACCTGGCGCGCTGTGCATGTTATTGACTTTAGTGGATAATGCATTGAATCATTAATTAAATCATATTTATAAAAAAAAACAAGTGGCGTGCCATCATTGGTTGAAAGATGACACATTGGTCATCTTCAACCTCTAGCCAATTTGAATTGTAGGTCTCTCAAACTGTAAAATCAGAAGCTCAGACATATGCCATTCGCTTCGTCTCTTCAAGACAAAGACAACCACACCTTCGCGACAAATTTATATAAATTGTAGCTCAAGCAAATCGGAAGGAAAGTTTTAAAAAAGAATTTGAAATTTCATGGTCAAAACAAGTTTCTAGATGAAAGTAAGTGTTACGACTAGAACCAGGGCAATGAGAGCATCACAATGATATCAAAGTTTTGAAGAATTGATGAAGGAATCTACCTATTGAAGTTGAGTTGCAGAGCTCTGAAACTGGACTTCTATGGAGCAATCTAAGGCCCGATTCTTGAATGTAATTATATGGTTAGCTTCAGGGAAGATCAAGGAAGGTGAATTGATGGAAAAATTGGATTTAAAAAGGCTTGAAAGCAGATTTCGAAGTAGCAGAATTTTGAGTTATGGAACAAGTTAGGTAGGGTGATTCTGGCTATCCAAGCTTGAGGAAATGACTTGGGGGTGACCCTCTATTTATAGGGAATCAAATGGAATGTCCAAGCGTGTGAAATGATGAAGTTTGGAGGGAAATCATGTGAAGTTGCAAACAAGAAAAGTATGACTCCTAATTTGATCAAAACTCATCCAAAACGCGTGTTTTGTTGTGGTAATCAATTCTAGAACTTTACTAAACATGTTTAGAGGCAAAAACGCTTGGAAAACTTGTGATTAGAAGCCAAAACAAAGAATTCAAATTTTGACTTATGGGGAAACTTCAGTTCCAAGTTATCAAGTTCAATCCAATAGCATTCTCAGCCCAAGGGGTCTTAAGGCATGATTCTTGATGCTTTAGAAAGATGAGGTTACAAGTTTTGCAATGGAAAAATAATGGAATCAAATGGATGCTTGAGCTGAAAGTTGCATTGATCAAAGTTTGGGGAAAAGGTTGACTTTCCATACTTAGAAATATTTCAAGTGTTTCTTCAAAAGTGACCTATAATGTTTTGCATCCAAACATGGCCTTCCTCTTGGAATTTTCTCTTGACCAAAAAAGATGGCATGAAATAGACCTCTTGAATGGCATTTTTAAACTTGAACCAATCAAAATCTCCAAAAATTGAGAGAGCTATGGATTGTTTAAGTTGGCAAAAAAAATGAAATGACCTATAATATTTTGTATCCTTAGGGAATCTTCCTTCCATTTTCTCACTTTGCACATAAAATAAGGAATAAAGTTCACATCCTCAAGATCATTATGGAAAAGAGTAGGCTCAAGGTGATAAAAATTGACCAAGTTATGATCATTTGAATTCTCACATAGGAAAATGGGGGTTCATCTAGAGGACTTGTAATCTTTCTTCATCATCAAGTTTCTTCCACATGAAAACTCCTTGGAACTTTTGAAGTGATTTGTTGATAACCCTTTGAATAGAAGTATGTCTTTAGAATCACTCCAAAATACAAAAATATGAGCAAGATATGCTTCTTAGGAATTCAAAACCCTAGCTCATAGATCAAGAAAAATTCCTTGAGGGACTTTGACAATTTTGAACAAACTTCTTGTACCAACACAAATTATTTGTAAATATAAGTTGTAGAGGATGATAATGAGAACTCATAGCAACCACAAACACTTCCATGTCTTAAGAATTGAGAGAAATATGCATTTGTGACCAATGGGGACAAAGCCTTGTCCAAGCATGACAACTTCTCATAACAATCCCTTGTACTTTTGAACCAAAATTGATAATCTTGAAATGCGGTGAACCAAAATAACCTTGCCATGCCATATCCTCCAAAACAAATACAATGGTGAGTTTTGAACTTCTCAAGCTTTATTGACTAGGGCGTGAAAATAAACTCATGAACCCATGGAGCAACTTGTTGAATCTCATTACCTTTACCTACATGAGTAACAAGCAAGACAAACCAACATTGCATTTTATTAATTAAAAGAAGAAATAAAGACAAAAAATATTCATGATCACAAAATAACACAAGTCAAGGTGCTTAGTGATTCATCAAAGAGCAAAGCTAAATATAGGGAGGGGAACCAAGAATCCTAATGTGATCTTGTGGTGATGGAATCAACATAATATGATGAGGGAGTCTTAGGGAAAAAAATTGGAGTACAAAACTATCATTAGTTGAGAGATGACATGTTGGTCATCTTTAACCTCCAGCCACGACATTTGCATGTCCCTGAAACTGTAAAATTAGAGCTCGAGACTGGTAATATTCGCTTCGTCTCTTGAAGACGATTGCAATGGTACCCTCGCGAAAAATTTATATAAGGTGTAGCTCAGTCGTTTTGGAAGGGAAGATTTGAAACGGGATTTGAAATTTCACGGTCAAAAAATACTTCCAGTTAAAAATAAATGTTGCGACTAGAATCAGAATGATGAGAGACTCATAATAGTATCAAAGTTTGAGAGAATTGGTGAAGGAATCTACCTATTGAAGTTCAAATGCAGAGCTCTGAAAATTGACTTGGCTAACACGATTTAGGATGGTGAATTGATAAAGAAAATGGATTAAGGAAAGTTGTAAAAGCAAATTCGAAGTTGCAGAAAATTGGGTTCAAGAAGAAGTTTGGCAGGGTGATTCTGGCTCTCTAAGCTTGATAAAAAAATGAGGTATGATCCTCTATTTATAGGGAAGCTGATTGAATGCTCAAGCGTGTGAAATGATGAGATTTGGAGGGAATTCGTGTGATCCTGATACATCAGAAAGGTGTTACCTGTTTAGAATCCAAACTCATCCAATCCTTGCGTTTTAAGGTTCTTATCCACTTTGGCAAGTTGGTTAAACATGTTTAGACCAAAAACGCATGTTAATTTGATGTTTAGAAGCCACAACATGAATTTCAAATTCTGACTCGAAGTGAAACTTCAGTTTCAAGGTACCATTTTTGAATCAATGGCATTCTCATCTCAATGAGTCTTAGGACATGATTCTTGAAGCTTTAGAAAGATTAGATCACAAGCTTTATAATGTGAAAATAATGGAATCAAATGGATGTTTGATCTGAAAATTGTGATGAGTCAAAGTTGAGAAAAAGCGGTTGAATTTGTAATTCGAAAAATTCTAAGTTTTTCTTCAAAAATTACTTATAATGTCTTGCATCCAAACATGGAATTCCATTTGAAATTTGCTCTTGACCAAAACAGATGACATGAAGTAGATCTCTTGAATGACATTTTGAGACTTGAACCATTTAAAATCTCCAAAAAATGAGAAAGTTATGACTTGGTGAAGTTGGAAAAAGATTCATAAAATGACTGTGATGCGGTGGGAGAACTGACTTGAGGTTTTGCCTTTGTGTTTGCAAATGTTTCGGTTTAGCAAGAGTCGCCACTGACTTTTTATTTTATCCAAAGGAATGGTCAAAAAGCACAGGAAAGACCTTTGAGATTTTTTTTGGGTTCGAGGGGTAGATTATGAAAAGGGAAGGTGCTAGCACCCTTTTCATCCATGGTTTTCCATGGGCTCTTAGTTACTTATTTTAGATCACTTGCTTTTGCTTTTCAATTGTTTGAAATGGTGCTTTTGTGTGAGGTTTTGAAAGTATTTTGAAAAGAGGCCTTTGTTTAGGCAACCTTTGTAATGATTCTTGTTTGAATGTATACAAATGTGTTTTGTCTTTTGAAAATTGTTTCAATGTTTGAAAGTTTGTTGGGAAAATGTTTTAAAATTGTTGTATGTTTGTTTGAAAATAGCAAGGATGGTTTGCAAGTTTGATTAAGTAACTAGGAGTTGTCTACCCTACTCAAAGATCTTTCCTACACATTTTTAACCCTTTGACATTGTTGTTTTACCATTGTATTTGGTAAACAACCTTGTCTTTGGATGTTAAACGGGACGGGCGTGGGTCATTGTATGACCATGATAACAATGTTGCCAAGTATCTTAGCAAGTTTTTGAGGGACTAGATCATTTTGTTTAGGCAACCAAGATAGCGTCATCGAGGGACTATGATCTTTTTGTTTTGATTTTGTTTTGCCAAGATACCTAGCATGCATACCATGGCCATGTTTTAAGGCAACAAGTGGATGAAACCCTAGGGGTGCTTGTGTGCATTGTGTTGTCATTTTTCATGCATTTTTATCTTGTGTTTAGTCAAGCTATTTGTTTTGATTTTGGTCATTGCATACAAAACCCTAATTTACTAATCATGCATATAAAAGCAATAAATGCGTAAAAGTAAATCTAAGACTATTACAACATTATTATGGGGAGGGGGATACAAGTTTGAATAGGGGGTATTTGCAAAAAATAAAAACCCTAAAACTATTACAACCATATTGAATTTAATTTACAAATAAATAAATGGACAATTACTTAAATATGCAATTAAATATGAATATGCAAAAATGTTTTTTTTTGTATTATTTTATGTATGTAAAAATAAGTTTATTCATGTCTCAAAAATAAGAAAATAAAAATGATTATTTTTTGGAAAGGGTGGAAACCCTAGTTTTTTGTTTTAAGAAAATATATTCTATATTATTTATTTATGTACAATAAAAATAAATAAAAATATATACAAAAGTGTTAAAAAATTAAAATGTGTGATAAAATATTATTTAAGTGTATAAATAATAAAAATAAAAATAAATGGTATTTTTATATTATTTACAAATTTTATTTAAGAAAGTAAGATATATTATTGTTAATAAACTATTTTTTGTCATAAAAAATAATAAAAATAATAAAATAAAAATGTAAAAATTAAGAAAATATTTTTGGTGATTTTTAATATTTAGAAAAAATAAATAAAGTCATAAAATATAAAAGAAATAAAAAATATACAAAAATAAAACAAATGGGCCAAGGGGGTGCAGAAATTAAAGAGGGGGGTGCAAATAGCCAGAACAACCAAGCCCAGCCCACGTTCCAACTTCATCTCTGACCTTGGACAAACGTGTGCGCCCTGTTCAGTTCAAACATGTTCTCTCTATTGCTTGCACGAAATCAAAAATTTACAACATAAAAGTTATATCATTTTCAATCACGATTCCAACCATGTAAAAAACTTAATCTAACTCTAAGAAACCAGGGAGAATTTTAGTGCCCCTAATTTCTGACCTAAAAAATTCAGCAACTTCAACATCCAAATTCTCCTAGCTCAGTTAACATAAATGAATTCTATGCATATGTACAATTCAAGGACAATAAGGGCTACATTTTTGCTTCACAAACCTAAGCCTAATGATTCCTAAATAACGAGATAGAAGTTTGAAATTTACCTGTTTCAGCCAAGCTTGGATATGGCAATGTAGGATATTTGGATGAGGCCTGAAGGTCGTGTTAGCTTGCCTGAAGTTTACTCAACCTTCCCCAATTCTTGGCTTGCTTTGAACTTGCCTGAATGTGCTTGTAGAACTCAACCTGCAAAGCTTCAAAGTAAAAATGGTGAAGTGTGAAAATGGATTTACAGTGGCTGTACAGGTGCTTGGGTAGCTTGGATGGGAGGTATGCAATGTGTCTGAAGTGGTTTGGGACAAAACGCACAAGTGGAATTTGATTTGGCCAAGGTTCTGCAGGTATGGCCCTGTTTTGATAAGAACTTGGTGTTTTTGTGTTTAAGGGTGTTTGAGAGGCTTGGAAATCGTGCTTTTTGCTTGGTGTGATATGCTGAAGTCGTTTGAAATGTGCACAAGACTTGGTTTTAACAGATACAAGAGATATGCTGACTTTTGCAAGTTACTTGCTTTTGAAGAAAAAGTTGAAATGAAAAAGCTTAGGGGATGTACTTGCTTGCTTGAGGCCTGCTGAGAGTTGGTGAACTTTTCCTGATGTTTGTGGATGTTGTTTGCATAAAGAAATCAGGTCCATGGCTCAAGATAAACAAAATTTCCAAAAGCATGCTTTATCAAAGTGGCAATGTTAACTTTTTGCCATTTTTGGATTAAACCTTTGTATAATGCTTCATAGATCAGAACAATGCCATCATCCAATGTGTTTGTATTTAATTTATGATTGTAGAAAGTATTAGAACCTATAAACCAAATACAAGCATGATCCAAACTGATTTGCAAGTTGTAACATGGTGCAAAATGTCTTGGACAAAAGTGATAATTTGCCATTTTCAAACTTTCGACTCTCCCTATAGACAAATGATCTTGGAGAGTTCTTGGATATTTTGGAAAGCTTGTAACATGTTCTACAATCCATCTTTGAAATGAATTTCGTTATTCCACTTGAAACTAGGTGAAAACTTGCCATGAAGATAGGTCAAAATCCTGCCTAAACTAGGGCAAAATTTCACTAAGTTAAAAGTTTCATGGACCCTTGTTCACAAAATCATAACTTGAGATCCAAGCATCTTTTGGGAAAACTTTGTGAATAAAAGTTGTTGATTTTATATAGGAATACAACTTTCATGTTGGAAGTTTTCTTTGAATCCAATTGCATCATGGTGAAAAAGTTGGGAAAAGTTGGGAAAAAATAAGAAATTTTCATAACTTAGAAAATTTCTAAGTTATGAAAATTTTCTATTTTAAACCCTAATTTTCAAAATTAGGTTTCTTGGTGAACAAGTTTCATGTTTTGACACATATTGATGAAAAATGACCCTTGGCACTTGATTTTGACCAAAAAGTCAAAGTTTGACTTTTCAGTGTACAGTTGATTTTTGATCAATTGATTGGAAAATTCATTTGTCAATCCAATGCAATTGAGATCTTTTTGAACCTTGTGATTAGGTCAAGATGATGTCCTTGAGTCCTTGAATCCATGCTTGAACCCAATTTGCCATTGGCTAGGTTAAAAATCAGAAATTGCCCTTCTGCAGTCAAAACCCTAAAAATGACCATTTTGCCCTTTTGATGATCTGATCAAATTTCTTGAGGAGTTGTGGTCCGAACTTTATCAAATCGTTCATATGAGTCTATAATGTTGTTGTGGATCAAAAATTATGAGGTTTGACTGTGAATTGGCCACAATTGACTTTTTCCCCAATACATCTGATTTCTAGGTCAACTGTCCAATTGACTGAGCAAAAATTTGATTCAAAGCTTGAAACTTGGTATGAACAATCTTATAGGTCCAACATGAAGCATGAAAGTCACATGGGGCATTGGAAGTCCAAAAATCCTTGTGCAAACTCAAACCCTAATTTCAGGTCAACAAGGCAAGGAGATGTCTTGAGCTGAGCAAACCCTAATCTGGTATGGAGTCCAAAGAGTCTTGTGAGGGGAAATCTTGATAAAATGAGAGGGAAAATTTTGGGGTACAACAAATGCCCCTGTTCAATCTTCTTGAACCTGAAGAGTTAGATTGGCGAGTTTGTCGTTCGTGACAAGAAGGTAAAAGATGATTGGACACTAGAGTGCCTGTAAATTTGCACTCGTCAAAATGTGGTTGAGGGAATGGACTTAAAGATGCCATTTGGAGAGGTGACAGAATCTTGTCGGAGATAGGCTTAAAGATGCCATCCAAGAATGTTTTTTGAACTGTACGTTGTAAGTCATAAGAATGAGTATCGAAATGGTATCCGTGTCTAGAATGCATTTGAACTGTATCTGGAGATTGAGTCTAAATAAGAGACAGAATGACATCCGTGTCTGGAGCATCTCTGGGCTGGGGAAAAGGTCTGAATGAGTGACAAAATGGCTTTCGTGTCTGGAGCGTATTTGGACTTATCTGAAGTTGAGATCTGTATGAGTAGCAGAATAACTTCCGTGTCTGGAGTGTATCTGTACTGTAACTGGGATCTGAAGAAATGACAGAATGACTTCCGTGTCTGGAGTGTATCCGTACTTTGAAATTGATAGTTGAATCTTAATGATAAATAGAATGGCTTCCGTGTCTGGAGCGTATCTAATATGTATTTGATTGTTGAAGTCTGAATGAGTGATAGAATGGCATCCGTGTCTGGAGCGTATCCGTACTGTATCTTGACTTTGAATTTCTGAATGAGTAATAGAATGATCTCCGTGTCTGGGTTGTATCCATACTGTATCTGAATAAGAGATCTGAATGAGTAACAGAATGACTTCCGCGTCTGGAGTGTATCTGAACTGTATCATGAAATCTTTGGATAGTTGTTAATCTTATCCTGAAAAGGGTAAAATGTTAGCTGAAACACAAAGATATGTTGCATGAAATGTATGACGCAATAAAATGTTTTTTATCAATGTTTATGATATATGAATGTAATGTATGCGCATGTAAGCTGATTAGCCGTCTTGCTGAGGAAAATAAACCCTTGACTGTAGCCGGGGAAAATAAATCCTTGACCGCTGTTGGAGATTCAAAATCTTTGATTGCTGAGGATGAGAAATCCTTGCTGACTACTACTGGGGATATAAAGTCCTTGGCAACTCGTGGGGATTATCAAAACTTTGACAACTTCTGCGGGGATGTGAGAATCCTTCACGACTTTCCAGGGGATATAGGGATCCTTCAAGTCTTAGGAGTTGGAGGATGATGAATATTTTGTTGTAAAAATAATGCCAAGCGTTGCTTGAGAAGCCTTCTTGGGGAATCCTGAGAACTTTGATGACTATGGATGGGGATTAAACCATGGGAATCCTTACTCGGCTGGGGAATAGGGAAAACTCTGGCGATCTCTACCGGGGATCAAACAAAGGAAAACCCTGATCTGCTGGAGAACAAGGAAGACTCTAATGGCTTCTGCGGGGAACTAAGAATGATAAACTTTGATCTCCTGGGGAAATTGAACCCTTGGGGGCTTAATTGGAGAAGTGAGAATGAGAATCTTCGGCCTGCAGGGGATTAAAAATTTTGACAAATTCATGTCGGGGAGTAATGAAGACTCTAGCAACTTCACTGGGGAATCAGGAGTGAGAATCTTCGATCTCCGGGGGAAATTGAACCCTTGGGGGCTTCACTGGAGAAGTGAGAATGAGAATCTTCGATCTGCAGGGGATTAAAAATTCTGCCAAATTCATGTCGGGGAGTAATGAATACTTTGGCAACTTCACTTGGGAATCAGGAGTGAGAATCTTCAATCTCCTAGGGGAATTTGAATCCTTGGGGACTTCAAGCTGGGGAGTTAAGAATGAGAATCTTCACTCTGTTGGGGAGTAAAAACTCTTTGGGGAATAGCTATACTGTTGGGGAGTAGCTATCCTTCTGGGGAGATCAGGAGCTTGGGTTGTATGCCAATCTACTGGGAAATTATCCTAGGTTGGGGATAAAACAAAAGTTAACTGTTATTTGGTTGATTTATAGGCTTTAAGACAACTTGTTGGGGAATCTGGGGAAAACTGAATGGTTTCCGCTGGGGATTAGAAATTGGAAATTTGACTTGATCGGGGAAGAAGGTCTCATCTCCGCTGAGGGTCTGCATTTCAAAGCTTTGGCTCCGCTGAGGATTGGGAGTTTGGAGGTTTAACTCTGATGGTGGATTAAGGATTTGAAATTGTAACTCCACTGGGGAATAGGAGTTTGTAGATTTGAATCTGACGGGGATTGTGAAATTTAATTCCGTTGGGGACATGTATTTCAAGGTTTTAGCTCCACTGGGGATCTAGATGATGCACTGCAGGGGATTTCTTTTGGAATAGCCTAAAGACGTTTTCCTATACTTTCAACCTGTCAGTAATTATTCTTTCCCATTTCGTTTATTTGTAAACAATGATTATATTCAAATGCATATGCTCATTTAAAAAATCATTGGACGTTTTCAAATAAAACACAAGTGTAAAAAGAAGAAAAGGCAAATAGTTTTCTGCACTTTGAAGTATCTTTGTATTAACTTTGTGAAAGTATTTTGTACAAAGGGGACAGACATCCTAGTAAGAGAATGGTGTCATAAAAAATGAGAAAAATTTATACAAAGCAAGATGGCTATGTGTCCAAATTCCATGGGGGTTCCCATTCTTCTATAGCCTTCGTATCTCTGGATATCTTGTCCATTCGTCGCTTCGTCCGAAGATGATTGAGTTGATCAGAAGCCCGGAGCTTGACTGTGAAGAGATTGTCCTTAAAGTGATCCGACGAGACATAGTCATACGCTTTAATTCCCTAACTTTTGCCTGGACCGCCCTTTCGGGTTTTCAGTCCACCGGGAAACCCTTTTTTGCCCAAGTCGCCCTTTCGGGTTTTCAACTTGCCGGGTGTACAGATTTTTTGTTTATCCCTAATTTTTTCCTGAATCTCCCTTTCGGGTTTTCGATTCACCGAGATGCCCATTTTTTCCCAAGTCGCCCTTTCGGGTTTTCAACTTGTCGGGTCGTTTATGCGTAGTATCTTTTGACTATGTCTGCATTCGGAGGGTGCGGCAGGTCCTCGCCGTCCATGGTGGTCAGGATCATTGCCCCACCAGAAAAGATGTTTTTGATCACAAATGGTCCTTCGTAGGTAGGAGTCCATTTACCCCTGGGATCACTTTGCGGCAAGATGATACGCTTGATTACAAGGTCCCGACTTGATATACCTGGCGCCTGACTTTCTTATTGAAGGCCTTGATCATTCGTTGCTGATACGCATGACCATGGCAAACAGCAGTAAGTCGCTTCTCATCAATCAAGTTAAGTTGATCAAGCCGGGTCTGAATCCAATCGTCTTCACTCAAACCAGCATCTTTCATGATTCTCAAGGAGGGAATCTGAACCTCGATAGGTAAAACAGCTTCCATGCCGTATACCAAAGAATAGGGTGTTGCCCCAGTTGAAGTGCGTGCCGTGGTACGATATCCGTGTAGAGAAAACTGTAACATCTCATGCTAGTCCTTGTAGGTGACTGTCATCTTTTATATGATCTTCTTGATATTTTTGTTCACAACTTCGATAGCACCGTTTATCTTTGGCCAATAGGGAGATGAATTGTGATGTTGAATCTGGAACTGCTCGCACAAGGTGGTAATCATAGTGTTGTTCAGGTTTGTACCGTTGTTAGTGATGATCCTTTCGGGGATGTCGTACCGGCAAATAAGATTCTTCTTTATGAAGCGGGAAACAACATTCTTTGTGATGGATGCGAAGGAAGCTGCTTCGACCCACCTGGTGAAGTAATCAATGGCCACCAGAATAAAGCGGTGTCCATTGGATGTTGTAGGCTTGATCTCTCCAATCATGTCGATTCCCCGTGTAGCAAATGGACAAGGAGTTGTTAAGATATTGAGAGGAACTGGAGGTATATGTACCTTGTCCGCATAGATTTGGCATTTGTGACAAGTCCTGGAATGTTGATAGCAATCAGCTTCCATGGTATACCAGTAATAACCTGCCCGTAGAATCTTCTTAGCCATCATATGTCCGCTTGAGTGAGTGCCAAAGGTACAATTGTGCAGTTCAGCCATAATCTGCTCAGCTTCAATCTTGTCCATACAACGGAGCAGAATGCAATCGTGATTGCGCTTGTATAGGATACCATTGCTCAAGAAGAACTTAGCTGAGAATCTCCTTAAGAACTTTTTGTCATTGACGAAAGCTCCTTCAGGGTATTCTTGAGTCTCGAGATACCTTTTGACGTCATGAAACCAAGGTCGGTCCACTACTTCTTCGGTATTAATCTTGTGACAATGTGCAGGTTCGTCCATCCGTTCAATGGTGATTTGGGGAGCCTCATTATCCCAGTTAAGTTTAAACATGGATGACATTGTTGCTAGAGCATCTGCTAGCTGATTCTCTTCTCGCGGGAAGTGCTCGAAGGTAATCGTCTCGAAATGTGGTAACAATGTCAGGACATGTTCTTTGTAAGGGATGAGGTTCTGATGTTTAGTATCCCAATCTCCTTTGATTTGACTGATAACCAAAGCTGAGTCCCCAAACCCAACCAAAGATTTGATTCCCAAGTCTATTGCAGCCTTGATCCCAAAGATACAAGCTTCATACTCGGCCATGTTGTTGGTGCAGCTGAAGCAGAGTCTGGCGATGAAAGGTGTATGGAAACCTTCTGGAGAAATGAGTACCGCGTCGATACTGTTGCCAAGTGTGTTGGAGGCACCATCAAAGTACAGGGTCCATCAGGATCCTTGTTCAGGTCCGTCATATGGTCTGAAATTTTCAATGTTATCCAAGGTCATGATATCCTCGTCGGGGAAGTCGAACCTCATAGATTGGTAATCTTTGACAGCTTGATGGGCCAGATGATCGGCTAGTACACTCCCCTTTATATATTTTTGGGTCGTGTACTGTATATCGTATTCGGTCAGGATTATCTGCCACCTTGCTATTCTTCCAGATAAAGCAGGCTTCTCAAAGATGTACTTGATCAGATCCATCTTAGAGATCAGCAAAGTGGTATGAGTCATCATATACTGCCTTAGCCGGCGAGCAGCCCATACCAAAGTGCACCAAGTTTTCTCGAGCAGTGAGTATCGGGTCTCACAGTCGGCAAACTTTTTGCTAAGGTAATAAATGGCATGCTCTTTTCGGCCAGACTCGTCATGTTGGCCCAGTACGCACCCCATTGAATTCTCTAGGACGGTCAGATACATGATTAGCGGCCTTCCTTCGACGGGTGGCATCAAGATAGGAGGTTCCAGCAAATACTCCTTGATTTTATTGAAAGCAAATTGACAGTCATCATTACATTTAACCACCTGATCTTTCTTCAACAGCTTGAAGATTGGTTCACAGGTATATGTTAGGTGAGAAATGAACCTTGCAATGTAGTTTAGGCGTCCCAAGAAACCTCTGACCTCCTTCTCAGTGCGAGGAGCAGGCATTTCTTATATAGCTTTGACTTTGGCAGGATCAACCTCGATGCCTTTGTTACTAACAATGAAACCCAAGAGTTTACCGGACCTGACTCCGAAAGTGCACTTGATAGGGTTCAGTCTGAGCTTGTACTCTTTCAACCTGACAAACAGCTTTTGCAGATGGTCGAGGTGTTCTTCTTTCGTTTGTGATCGGGCTATCATGTCATCTACGTACACTTCTATCTCATGATGTATCATATCATGAAACAAAGCTACCATGGCGTGTTGAGAGGTTTCCCCGGCATTCTTCAGTCCAAATGGCATCACTTTGTAGCAGAACGTACCCCACTGTGTAACAAAAGTAGTTTTCTCCATGTCTTCAGGTGCCATTTTGATCTGGTTGTAACCTAAAAATCCGTCCATGAAAGAAAATACCTTGTGCTGAGCTGTGTTGTCAACCAAGATGTCAATGTGCGATAGTGGAAAGTCATCTTTAGGGATGGCCCTGTTTAAGTCTCTGTAATCCATACACATCCTCACTTTTCCGTCCTTCTTAGGCACGGACACAATGTTAGCAACCCATTGTGGGAAGTAACAGCAAGGAATCCAACTTTGAACTGCTTCATAACTTCTGCTTTGATCTTTTCAGACATGTCGGGCCTCATGCGACAAACTTTCTGTGTAACTGGTGGACAGTCTTCTCTTGTAGGGAGACGGTGTACCACAATGTCTGTATCAAGTCCCGGCATGTCTTTGTATGACCAGGCGAAGATCTCAACATATTCATTCAACAGCTGAACTAAGCGATCTTTGACACTTGGCTCTAGGTTGGCACCCACTCTAACTTCTTTTTTGTCTTCCTCTGTACCTAAGTTTATTGTCTCTAACAACTCCTCGTGAGGTAGAATAGCCCTTTCTTCCTGTTGTAGCAGTCTAGCCAACTCTCCCGGCACTTCACAGTCTTCCTCACCTTCGTATTCGGCATGGTAGACCAGATCTTCAGAGTCACTGAAGGCCATAGAAGAATTGTTACCCATGGAATCCGGAATGGACGGGTACCTGCATTTGTGAGTGTGGGTGTGTGTAAGGGATAGCCACCTTTAATCAAATAAAATGTAAAAAGAAATAAAATGAACACAAACGTTTATATTTGAAAACGTCCATGATTCATTAAAATGGCATATGAAGATGAAAAATCAAACCCTTACAAATGGACCTATGTGCCTCGGGTAAGGCACAAGGTTTAAAGTGTATGAATTTTTTAAGAATTATTACAAACCAACAGAAATGTTTGAAAGACAAATTACTGATTGATGAAAGTAATGGGAATAAAATCCTTTTCCTCCCAATTGCATAGTCCTCCGTCCACAGTAGGGAAAATCCAGTCTTCCAAGTTGCTCTTCTCTTCACTATCCTCCAAAGCATTGACTCCATGATGGGTGATCTTCACTGGTGGCCCTCCAGTCCAGGAGCGACGCACAGCCTTTTGAGCAAAAGCAGTGAAACCTAAGCCGAATTTATCAGATTTAAAGGGAAAGTCAAGAAGCTTCCCCCAGATTGTGCTTCCTCCTTCTTCAATCACAGCCTTTGCATCTTTGAGAGATGACATCCAAGGAGGAGGTCGGGTAATCATGGGTACAGAAGTCACTGTCTTGGTTGCCGCAATCTCCTGAGCTACCTCTTCAAAATGTTGAAAGGGGGTTTCGATGAATTCGCCATCCAATTCCACATAGGGGAAAGAATTTAGATGGCTTATCATGTATTCCTCTTCGCCGTGAATGGTTACAATTTTCCCCTGGACAGGGTACTTGAGCTTCTGATGCAGAGTAGAAGTGACGGCTCGAGCATGATGAATCCAGGGTCTTCCTAACAAGCAATAATAGGAGGGACGGAAGTCCATGACATAGAATATGGAGTTGAAGGTTTCAGTTCCCACTTTAATCGGGATGTCCACCTCCTCGTGGACCATCCTTTTAGAACCATCAAAGGCTCTGACAATGATGTTGTTGGGCTTCAAGGTTAAACCTTCACAATCTAGCCTATCCAATGCTTTCTTTGGTAAGACGTTAAGCAATGAACCAGTATCTACCAGAACGTGTGCTAGAGTAGTCCCTCTGCATTCCACCGAGACATGTAAAGCATCATTATGCTTTCTTCTTTTGATTGTTAGATTAGCATCGGAGAATCCTAAACCATTGTCAACTGTTAGGCTAGCTACACATTCCTGGAACTTATCCGCGGAGGTTTCCTGTGGCACGTGGGCCGTTTTCAAAATCTGATCAAGGCTTTGGCGTGAGCTTCTGAACAAATCAGTAAGGCCAACATAGATATCTTTGAGGGGGTTTGCCCCAGTTGCTCCACAACATTATAATCGCTTTTCTTGATTATTTTCAAAATCTCTTCCATTTCTTTTTGAGAGGTTTCAGGGATGATCAATGGTTGAGCCCTCGTCCTGATGGGCTCTTCTTTGATTCCTTTCCCTCTATCATCAGTAGCAGCAGAGGGGGAAACCACAGGAGTCACAACTTCTTCAATAATTGGAGTTCTCGCAGATATGTTGACCGGTACAGGGGTAACCTTAGGAGAAGCTGCGGGTCCGAAGATTGCCTTTGGAGGGGTAATCTCCGGAGAGAAAAATTTTCCACTGTGGGTGATTTTACTCGTTCCGATGATGTTTCCAATTTCGGAAGTCTCTTTATCAGAACACTCTTCAGTTGATTCAATTTGTTTAACACCATGGTAAAAGATCTCTCCCCCATAGTTCCACGGTATTGATTTGTTGGACTTGTACGGGATAGGCCCCAGCATGGTTATCTTCAAAGGTACAATCTTCGGATCGGATGTAATCTTAACAGATCTTTTAGAGACCTTGGAAAGATTGGCGGATATGGTAATTATTGAAACATCATTGACAGGAGTCGGTGTAACAGGAGTCTTTTCGAAAAGGATTTCTTGGTTATCCATTAGGCGTTGGATGCCTAAATTCAACAACAGACAGTCGGTTGGTAAGGATTAACAAAGGTAGCAATCTTCTTCACAACCTGAGAAAATCCCAGCCCTCAGCAAATTCAACTTGATTATCGGTAGCGGAGTCATCAAATCATCAACGGTAGAAACAAAAAGATCTTCTTCAACAGCATGAGCATTATGACCATGTTTTGGCATTGGAGCAGAGATCACATTCGGCTTTTCAGGGGCGTCGAATTCAACTTCTTTAGCATCTATCAAATCCTGAATCTTATTCTTGAGGGCCCAACAATTATTGGTGTCGTGCCCCAGGCTGTCTGAATGATAAGCACACTTGGCGTTTGAATGGTAATAAGGAGAAGATGTATTCGGATTCTTCGGCGCCTCTTTCAAACTTGCAAGGTTTAACTTCAAGAGATGGGGTAAAACCTGAGCGGGAGTCATATTTATCCGGGTGAATTGCCGCGCAGGCCTTTCCACCCTTGCTTGGTTGAATCTGGGTTGATTGTTTCTAGGCTGATCAGCTGCAGACTTCTGAATCATTACAGCCCCCACCGCTGGCCGGCACTCAACTCTTCCTTGACCTCTTTGGGAGTAGACAGGTGAGACTTCTTTCTTTGTTGGAAAGGTCTTTTTGATGGAAGCGGAAGAAGATGTATCTTTTTGAATTTTTCTGCTCTTTATGCCGGCTTCAACTCTCTCACTAGTTAGAATCAACTCGGTGAACCCCGCAGACGAACTTCCAATCAGGTGATTGAAAAAGGGGCCTGACAGTGTACCCAAGAACATATCTACCAGCTCCCTCTCAGATAGAGGTGGTTGTACTCGTCCCGCCAAGTCTCTCCATTTCTGGGCATACTCTTTGAAACCTTCATTTGATACCATGCCCATACTCTGTAATTGAGTACGGGTTGGTGCTAAATCCGCATTATATTGATACTGTCTATAGAAGGCAGCCGCCAAATCCTCCCAATTGTGCACATCATACCTCTCTAGCTGGTAGAACCAATCTAACTGCGTCCCCGAGAGACTGCCCTGGAAGAAATGAACCCACAGGTCTTTGTCAGAAGAATGCGGTTGAATTTTTCTGACGTAAGATCGCAGATGCATCTTTGGACAAGAAAAACCATCATACTTAGCAAAAAGAGGCACCTTAAACTTAGGGGGAATCACAATTCCAGCAACCAGCCCTAACTCTTCAAAGTCCAGCCTAGGCACTCTCTGCACCTCCATGGCAGCTAGACGCTCTTCCAGATTCTTGTATTTATCGTATGCAGGAGGGTACTGCTATTCAGAATAGTCTTCATCCTCTTCTTCTTCTTCTTCCTCAGAGTCAGATGACACTGTAGTCTCTTTACCCTTTCTCACCCCTTCATCAGATGTTGAGGGGAATTTGAGTAAATTTTTCACCATGATACAAGATGATTCAAAAGAAACTTTCAACATGAAAGTTGTAGATCTCAATGAGATCTAAAACATTGCTTTACACAACTCCTCATAAAAATGCTTGGATCTTAATTTATTAATCCATGAAATCATGGTCATGAAACTAAAACACTTAGTGAAATTTTGAGCATTTTGGTCAGGGTTTTGACCTAACTTCTGAGCCAAGTTTCACATAGTTCCATTTGTATTTTGCAAAGGTGATTCAAAGAGGGGTTGTAGAGAACATTACAAGATTTCTAAAAAGTCCAAGAACTCCTTGAGATCATTTGTGAGCAAGGATAATCGAAGGTCAGAAGTTAGGGTTTCAAGTTGTTTTACAAGGCAGAATTTTGTAATGAACAAGAATTCAAATCCATGCTATGCTGCATAAACTTTGCTTTGCAGACCTCAAAATTGCTTGGAACTCTATAATTAAATGATTGCACAGCTATAGGAAGCTTCAACTCAAGCATTCAATGCATTTCCCATGCTTATTTCCATTTTGGGGTAGAAAGTGCACATTGCCATTTTGGAAAAGTAGCTTTTATGCACAAAACCAGTTCTTGAGCTTTGCACTTGTTTTCTTCTGATCACACACAACCTATAACCCAAAAGAAACTTGTCTAAAGTCTCTAACTAGTCAACTCATGCTTGTACTTTACCTTGAAACTATGTTCCCACTTTTCTTCAAAATCAAGTAACATAGCCATAAGTCTATAGCTTGCACTTATGACCCTCTCAAGTTCTACAACCTTTTCCTTACTTATGCACAAGTTGTTTGCAAGCTAACACACGAATACACAAGCTCCAAAACTCAGAAAAACTCAACTGTATCACAAAACTCCATTGTTGCATAATCTGACCAAAAACTTGAAACTCACATCTCCCTCATGTGTTTCCAATCCTTTTGGTTCCTAAAGCTTCTAAATATCAAATACAAACCATCCAATGTCCTTTTGCCTAACTGTAACACCTCCATCATCAAGTTCCATTTTCAAAAACAGAGCTTTGCAAGTGGACTTCTCCAGAACTCCTCAACCACTCTCAGCTCAAGCCAAGCATCACATTAGCTTTCTGGGAACTTGAGGAAGCTAACTCAATCACTAGGACTCATTGAAAGTTGATCAAACTCAAAACACGATACCCTCTTACAAGGTGAGTTTTCTGAGTTTTAAACTATTCATATAGGCATTGTTAGGCTTCCATTTTCAAAGATAAAATGTAGATACCATTTCCACGAAGCTGTACATATCCATAGTTTGCATTTATATGGCATGAGCTTAGAGGATTTTAGAGTTGAAGTTTCTGAAATTTTTAGGTTTTAAATTAGGGCCAGAAAAATTCGCACTCATCTTAGATTTATAACTTTAGTTATTTATACGGTTGGATTTGTAGGAAGAAATACCATAACTTTCATGTTTGTACTTTCGATTTTTGTTGAGAGATGAAGAAGTTATAGGTACTCTGGCTGGTCGTGAGGTTGAAGATAAAGTTTAGGCCATGGACTTGATTTGTAATATATATTTAAGATTTGATATAAATGAATGGATGTATAGCCACCCCAGTGGTAAGGCAGCATGCTGGTAACTAAGATGACGTGGGTTCAACACCTAGTGCGTTGCCTTTTGCTTTTTTTCTCACATTTTTCCTTTCTTTCTGTTTGCATCGCCTGGGCCCTTAGCATTGGGCCTTCTTTTTTTACTAACTTTCCTCCCGGCCTTACTTCAGCACCCCTTGGCCCAATTTTCATTATCATTTTCTTTTTCTTATTTTATTTTATTTATTTTTCCTTTATTATTATTATTATTATTATTATTATTATTATTAGTATTAGTATTATTATTAATATTATTTTTATTATTATTAATAAAAATCCAAAAAATATTTTATTTATTACTTTTATAATTATTTAGTTTATTTATTTATAAAACTAAAAGAACAAAAACATTTCTTAATAAATTAATTTCTTTCTTAATAATTAATATTTAGGTTTAGGTTTAAATATTATATTATTTTCTTACAATTAAAATTAATTTAGAACTTAGGTTTCTTTTAACTAATTAATATCCATATTATTTTTATTAATTTAAAACCTTTTCATAAAAAAACCTAAAAACATTTTTAACTTAATCTCTTTCTTAATTAATTTAGGTTTAAGTTTTTGTTATTTTTTTTTAATTAATCATTTTCTAAATTAGGTCAAGACTAAACCCTTTCATAAAAAACAAATAAAATCATTTCTTTTTTCCATTTACATTCTTGCATTTTTATTTTCAATTTTGTACAATATTCAATATGGTTGTAATAGTTAATTAGATTTAATTTTCTTACAAAAATCCCCATTTGTAAATTTGTACACCCCTTCCCCTAATGATGTAATAGCTTAGTATTTTTATTTTCTGCAATTTAATGCTTTATATAAATGCTAGTAAATTAGGGTTTGTATGGAAAGATAAAATCAATGCTTAGAAAACCCTAATCAAGACAAAACAATGCATGTAAATTAATACACTTGCACACTTACACCCTTAGGGTAAATCCACTTGTTGCCTGATGAAAATGGCCATATTATGCATGTAGGGTATCTTAGTAAAAGCAATAAAAAAAATACAAGATCATAGTCCTTCGTTGACGATATCAAAGTTGCCTTTCAAAAATGATCTTAGTCCCTAAATAAAATGCTAAGATATCTTACAATATTGCTAATCATGGCTATACGATGACCCACACCCGTCCCTTTACATCCAAAGATAGGGTTTCTTGCCAAATCAATGGTAAGATACCAATGTCAAAGGAAAGAGGAAATAAACATGAAATACTTTTGAGTAGGTAGAATGTTCCTAGTTGCTTGCTCATTTTCAAACCAAAACATCCTTGTTATTTTCAAAACAAACACCAACACTTTCAAAACATCTTTCAAACTTGAAACATTTTCAAAAGATCAACACTTTATATACATTCTTACGAAAAAAAATTATTACAAAGTTTGCCTAAACAAATGCGCCTTTTCAAAATACTTTCAAAAAAAACATTCCACAAACACCTTTTTAAACTATTTTCAAAAACCAACACTTTGTATGCGTTCTAATAGAAACGAGAGCCATTACAAAGATATTTTCAAAATAATTTCAAAACCCATACCACAAGCACATTTCCAAACAAAAGAAAGTGATCTAGCTAGCAACTAAGAGCCCGTAGATAACTACGGATGAAAAGGGTTCTAATACCTCTCCAGCAGCTATCCGGGATTTATTTTTCCCAGCTAGAAACATTATATTTCCATACATCATGATAAATGCACATACGCATCGTACCATACAATCTCATTTATGTTGAGAGCATCATTGCTTGATATATATCATGTATTTCATACATCGTGACATTGCATATGACTGACTCTTTACCGTTTCAGGGAAAGACGAATCAGTAAACACCGATGACTACTTATATGACCTAGTAGTCCCCTCAAAATAAAAACTACGTCTATTTCAAGACTTTCGTCTGGTTCAGTTAAACCGACCCTAAGATTTTTCTGATTCTTATCCAGTCAAAGTTAATCCAAGACCTTCTCTGGTTCAGTAAGATCGACCCTAAGATCTCCGTGATTCGTATTCCAGTTGAAGATATTCCAAGACTTTCGTCTGGTTCAGTTAAATCGACCCTAAGATTTTTCTGATTCTTATCCAGTCAAAGTTAATCCAAGACCTTCTCTGGTTCAGTGAGATCGACCCAAAGATCTCCCTGATTCGTATTCCAGTTGAAGATATTCCAAGACTTTCATCTGGTTTAGTTAAATCGACCCTAAGATTTTTCTGATTCTTATCCAGTCAAAGTTAATCCAAGACCTTCTCTGGTTCAGTCAGATCGACCCTAAGATCTCCCTTATCCGTATTCCAGTTGAAGATATTCCAAGACATTCGTCTAGTTCAGTTAAATCGACCCTAAGATTTTTCTGATTCTTATCCAGTCAAAGTTAATCCAAGACCTTCTCTGGTTCAGTCAGATCGACCCAAAGATCGCCCTGATTCGTATTCCTGTTGAAGATATTCCAAGACTTTCGTCTGGTTCAGTTAAATCGACCCTAAGATTTTTCTGATTCTTATCCAGTCAAAGTTAATCAAAGACCTTCTCTGGTTCAGTCAGATCGACCCTAAGATCTCCCTGATCCGTATTCCAGTTGAAGATATTCTAAGACTTTCGTCTGGTTCAGTTAAATCGACCCTAAGATTTTTCTGATTCTTATCCAGTCAAAGTTAATCCAAGACCTTCTCTGGTTCAGTCAGATCGACCCTAAGATCTCCCTGATTCGTATTCCAGTTGAAGATATTCCAAAATTTCGTCTGGTTCAGTTAAATCGATCCTAAGATTTTTCTGATTCTTATCCAGTCAAAGTTAATCCAAGACCTTCTCTGGTTCAGTCAGATCGACCCTAAGATCTGCCTGATTCTTATTCCAGTCGAAGTTCATACCTCCTATCAATAGTCTCCAAATGGCATCTATAAGCCCATTCCCGATATCACAAGGCTGATGCCACTTCATGCGAGTGCAAATTTTTGGGCACTCTAGTGTTCAATCATCTTCCACCTTTGGATCACGAAAGGCACGAAAGCCAATCTACATCCTCAGGTTTAAGAAAATTGAACAGGGGCACCTGTTGCACCCCAAAATTTTCCCTCTCATATCTCTCAAAACATTTCAAGAAAAATCTCCAAGTGCCTTAAGATTGCTCAAGAGTTAGACAGTCAAATCATCTCCTAAGGCAGTCAACCCCAAATTAGGGTTTTGTGTTGCATCAAGACACTTGAGTTCAAATGACCTCAAGTGCTCCCCAATGTCCTAGTATGCTATCAAGATCATCCATGCCAAATTTCAAGCCTTGCAGAGGAAGTTTGCTCAGTCAATTGCTCAAAGGGTCCAAAAATCGACTATGCTAAGGCAAAAGTCAGCTGTGACCTACAGACAGTCAAACCTCAAGATTTTTTGTCAACATTCTCATTTTGAATGATATTTAATCATTTGATAAAGGTTTTATCATGATTCATCAAGGATTGCTCAAAATTCATCAAGACTCAAAAGTTGCTAAATTAGGGTTTTGTAGGAAAAGTCAAATCAACTTTGACCAAGCATAACTTTCTCATAATTTATGATAAATGACCCATCCAAAGCTCACTTTTAAGAGGATACAATTTCCTACAATCCATATTCATACCCCAAGATCAAGAAATGAACTCACAAGAAGTTAAAAATTTGGACATTATAGGTCATTTTTGAAAGTCAACAAAAACACCTTTTTTACCAAAGCATATAACATGAGCATGGAATATAAAAATGAGATGAGACCAAAAGGGTTGGTTATTGGACATATCAAGCTTTCTAAAAAGTCCAAGAACACTTCCAAAAGTTCAAAATTGAAGAAGATACGCATTGTTGAAGTTCGGCATTTTTGTAAAATTGCCAAAAGTCAACTATCCTCAAAACATCAAATTTTATCAAATGGGCCCATTCTTTTCCACTTGATTTGATCTTGCCACATCGCTCACGTGTCCTAGCTTCAGCCTTGTGTCCATTTATCAATTTTATTATTTTATTTGATTTTTTATTGAATTATTTCATTTTAAATCAATTTAAATCAAATAAAATCACAAAACTTGATTACATGAGATCTTTTTCTATTTTCAGGACTTAATCATCATCATCAAGTGTATCAAATTCGTATCAAGCATTCCAAGTGCAAAAAGATTGAGTTTTTGGCAAATTAGGCAAGTTATCAATGGTGGATCAAATCCAATCTTATGGCATCAATGTGCAAGGATTCAGTCCATAAAAGTTGACCTAATACACTCCATCATACATATACAAGGCAAAGGCACGAAATCTAGACCTAGAGACTGCAAGAACACCAAAAGCAAAACTTGCAAAAATTGACAAAAAGTGTGAGACTGAAATCAAGCTTGGAGGCACTTTCAGGACCTAACAAGCACCACAATCGCTTCCTAGCAATTCTCAGAAGCAAAACCAATCAGAATCACTCATTCTCCAGCCTCCTAGAGCACTGTAAGCATCTCACGAATCCGCTATGTTCTTGAAGTCTCAAATCTTTATTCTTGCATCCATTGTCAAAAACAATTGCATATTCTGATTCCTCACATCATTTGTTAACTTTCTGCAATAACCAATTTTATTCTTGTGTTGTGTATCGTAAAACGCCATTGTAGGGCCTCCTAGGTTTTTTTAGGGGTTTTTGTTACAGGTATAATTAGACCTATTGATGGACATAGGCATGACCGGAGGAGAAAGACAAGCACAACCATGACCTTGGATGGAGTTTATATGGCCTGAGATGGGTTTTTGAAATGACATACGCTTTTAGCTGCATATCTAAATCCGCAGGTAATTTCCTTGCAGACCTGAGGACAGGGACGACCACGTGCCCCCATCTGATTGCCTCGTTCAAATTCGCGCGTTTTATTTTTTTATTCTGGCATATTACGTGTTTTCCCATATTATTATTATTGTCTAATACTATAACAACTAAAGCACAATGGTTGAGTGGTAAAGGCGTGCATCCAAGTACCAACAGGATCTGGGTTCGAATCCCAGGTCCCCATATTATTTGTTATATTTTTCAGTCAGGTGATCCAGTGTAATTCCAAGCGTGCAGCCCACTATCGTCTCTCAATCATTCAATAGCCAGATGGCCAAAGGCCAAATCTGGTGGCCATAACCTGGAGGTCTACCATGGGCAAAAGTCAAAAGCGCACAGGGAATCCCACAGAGTCAGCCAGGACAGCGCCTATTGGGTCCCTGAATTGCTATTCCAAGTCTCCAAATTGGGCCCAAACCCCTCCTAAGTCTTTCTATTTCATTCTTTTTATTTATTTTATTTAATTGTTTTGTTTTATTATTTTTATTACTAATTAACCAATCACGTTTTTTCTTAATAAAATTAAAAACCAAAAAAATATTTTCTTATTAAAAATAAATTTCAGCATTTTATTTTTGTTAACAATATTAATTAAATTTATTTATTTTTAATTAGGAATAACTTTTAATATATCTTGCAATAATTAAAATTAACTTAGACAATTAGGTTTTATTAACATTGATCAAATTTATTTTTATTTCTTTAAAAACCAAAAACCCAAAAATAATTTATAAATTAATTTATTTATTAATTTGATGATTAACTCAGTTTAATTTCTTTTTAATTCAAAAACAAACCAAAAATCCTTTCTTTAATAATCAAAGGGTCAAAACCCTAGAACGCGCCCGATTTAATTTCCCGCATGCGATCCATTTTATTCAATATTGTATTTCTTCCCGGAATGTAATAACTTAATAGGACTTTAAATATTTTTATCGCTTTATTTATTTTCCGCATTTTAATTTCAAGGGTTGCTTTTGGCGATGTAAATACCTGACGCCTTGTAATAGTTAGTTTAATTTCCGCAATTTAATTTCCACAACTTATAAACTGTTAGATGTTTGGTAATAGGGAATGCATGACAAGATCGAATGTTTAACTTAAAATCAACATAGATAACCACTAACATGTACAAAGACAAAATAACTAAAAAATGACACACTCGCACATGCGCACTCATAGGGTATACCTCACTTGGTTGCCTTCGTACGCGGTCATCGAGTATAGGATGTTTTAGAGCTCACCCTCTTGTCTAAAGATCATGGTCGCCTCGAAACGGTTGCCTCGGATATTTTTGCCAATGATCTAAGACATTAGGGTTACTTCTAAGGCGTGCTAACATTGCTTTAGTGATCGCACGTCCCTAAATTCGAATTGACCCTTAAAACTCCAATGACGATGCTACCTACTCATCAATAGTGGGATAGCATTGTCTTAAGGAAGATAGCATAGAACGATTCCTTTTTCGAGTAGGTAGATGGTTCTTAGATACTTGCTCTTTAAAAAATAAATATATTTTTCACACTTACACTCCTTTTCAAACAAAATAATTTTTTCAAACCCACAATCACAAAGAAAGCAAAATTTTGAAAACAATTGAGCAAGTACCTAAGAGCCCGTGGATAACCACAGATAGAAAGGGTGCTAACACCTTCCCTTTCTATAATCTACCCCCCGGACCCGAGAAACATCTCGAAAAAGGAATTTTTCTGTGCTTTTTTCCTTTCCTTGTTGGATAAAATAAAAGACGGTGGCGACTCTTGCTTACCGCGACATTTTGCAAAAACAAACGCAAAACACAAAACAGCATCCCAAAAATAGTCAGTTCTCTCCCACCGTATCGCCAGAACTGGCGACTCTGCTGGGGACGCTTATAAGTTGGGTGTACCTTAGGATTAGATCATTGTGTTTTCAATTGTTTGCTTTGTATGCTTTATATTTGTGGGCTTGAATCGGAGTTACTATAGATCCTAACCCGGATCTGGGGATACCCTTTAGGTAAGTAGCAATAAACTGTGAGGGAACTGTACAGCGTAGACAGATACGGTTGAAGCATTAGCTACATTGGTGTGACACTTTAGTCTGTACTGATATCCCTTGTGTTGGAACGAGGAGAATATGGGTCTTCTAAGGGGTCATTAAGCACCAACTAACCTTAGAACCTTTAAATTAACCAACTTGGCCATAGAACAGTAGCAGTATGCTACACTCATTGAGACTAAACTCTCGTGATGATTCCAGCCGTAAGAAAAGGTTGCTAAACTAAAATTATGACCGATCGAGAGTCGCCAGTTCTGTGATACGATGGGAGAGAACTGACTGTTTTTGGAATGCTGGTTTGTGTTTTGCGTTTTTTTTTTGCAAAATGTCGCGGTAAGCAAGAGTCACCACTGACTTTTATTTTATCCAACAAAGAAAGGAAAAAAGCACAGAAAAATTCCTTTTTCGAGATGTTTCTCGGGTCCGGGGGGTAGATTATAGAAAGGGAAGGTGTTAGAACCCTTTCTATCTGTGGTTATCCACGGGCTCTTAGGTACTTGCTCAATTGTTTTCAAAATTTTGCTTTCTTTGTGATTGTGGGTTTGAAAAAAGTCTTTTGTTTAAAAAAGGAGTGTAAGTGTGAAAAAGATTTTGTATTTTTTTGAAAGAGCAAGTATCTAAGAATCATCTACCTACTCGAAAAAGGAATCGTTCTATGCTATCTTCCTTTAGATAAGGCTATCCCACTATTGATGAGTAGGTAGCATCGTCGTTGGAGTTTTAAGGGTCAATTTGAATTTAGGGACGTGCGGTCACTAAAGCAATGTTAGGACGCCTTAGAAGTAACCCTAATGTCTTAGATCATTTGTTTTGAGGCAACAATATCCGAGGCAACCATTTCGAGGCGACTATGATCTTTAGACAAGAGGGCGAGCTCTAAAACTTCCTATACTCGATGACTGCATACGAAGGTAACCAAGTGAGGTGTACCCTAAGAGTGCGCATGTGCGAGTGTGTCATTTTTCAGTTATTTTGTCTGTACATGTTAATGGTTATATATGTTGATTTTAAGTTAAACAATCGATCTTGTCATGCATTCCCTATTACCAAACATCTAACAGTTTATAAGTTGTGGAAATTAAATTGCGGAAATTAAACTAACTATTACAAGGCGTATGGTATTTACATCGCCAAAAGCAACCCTTGAAATTAAAATGCGGAAAATAAATAAAGCGATAAAAATATTTAAAGTCCAATTAAGTTATTACATTCCGGGAACAAATACAATATTGAATAAAATGGATCGCATGCGGGAAATTAAATCGGGCGCGTTCTAGGTTTTTGACCCTTTGATTATTAAAGAAAGGATTTTTGGTTTGCTTTTGAATTAAAAAGAAATTAAACTAAGTTAATCATCAAATTAATAAATAAATTAATTAATAAAATATTTTTGGGTTTTTGGTTTTTAAAGAAATAAAAATAAATTTGATCAATGTTAATAAAACCTAATTGTCTAAGTTAATTTTAATTATTGCAAGATATATTAAAAGTTATTCCTAATTAAAAATAAATTAATTAAATTAATATTGTTAACAAAAATAAAATGCTGAAATTTAATTTTAATAATAAAATATTTTTTTGGTTTTTAATTTTATTAAGAAAAAACGTGATTGGTTAATTAGTAATAAAAATAATAAAACAAAATAATTAAATAAAATAAATAAAAAGAATGAAATAGAAAGACTTAGGAGGGGTTTGGGCCCAATTTGGAGACTTGGAATAGCAATTCAGGGACCCAATAGGCGCTGTCCTGGCTGACTCTGTGGGATTCCCTGTGCGCTTTTGACTTTTGCCCATGGTAGACCTCCAGGTTATGGCCACCAGATTTGGCCTTTGGCCATCTGGCTATTGAATGATTGAGAGACCATAGTGGGCTGCATGCTTGGAATTACACTGGATCACCTGACTGAAAAATATAACAAATAATATGGGGACCTGGGATTCGAACCCAGGTCCTGTTGGTACTTGGATGCACGCCTTTACCACTCAACCATTGTGCTTTAGTTGTTATAGTATTAGACAATAATAACAATAATATGGGAAAACACGTAATATGCTAGAATAAAAAAAATAAAACGCACGAAGTTTGAACGGGTCAATCAGATGGGGGCACGTGGTCGTCCCGGTCCTCAGGTCTACAGGGAAATCACCTGCGGATTTAGATCCGCAGCTAAAAGCGTATGTCATTTCAAAAACCCATCTCAGGCCATATAAACTCCATCCAAGGCCATGGTTGTGCTTGTCTTTCTCCTCCTGTCATGCCTATGTCCATCAATAGGTCTAATTATACCTGTAACAAAAACCCCTAAAAAAACCTAGGAAACCCTACAATGGCGTATTACGATACACAGCACAAGGACGAAATTGGTTATTGCAGAAAGTTAACAAATGATGTGCCTCCAAGCTTGATTTCAGTCTCACACTTTTTGTCAATTTTTCCAAGTTTTGCTTTTGGTGTGTCCACTGGAATGAGTTCCGAAGGTACCTTCGTGTAACTCCGCCATGATCTTTTCTGATTCATTCTTATCCATGCATCGCAGTAAGGTCGAATCATGGTTACGTTTGTAAAGAATACCATTGTTGATAAAGAACTTCGCTGCGAACCTCCTCAGAAACTTCTTGTCATTAACAGATGCACCCTCGGGGTATTCCTGAGCCTCAAGGTATCTCTTCACCTCATGAAACCAGGGTTTATCTGCTACCTCTTCAGTCTCAATGTCACAGCAATGTGCAGGTTCGTCCAATCTTTCAATGATAATCCGGGGAGCTTCGTTGTCCCAATTGACTTTGAACATAGAAGACATCGTAGCCAGCTCGTCCGCCAACTGATTCTCCTCTCTAGGGAAGTGTTCAAAGGTTATCTCCTCAAAGTGGGGAAGCAATGTCAATACATACTCCTTGTAAGGAATAAGATTTGGGTGTTTCGTATCCCACTCGCCTTTGATCTGACTGATCACGAGAGCGGAATCTCGGAAGACACTCATAAATTTAATCCTTAGGTCAATTGCTGCTCGAAGACCCATAATGCATGTTTCATACTCCGCCATATTGTTGGTGCAGTTAAAACATAGTCGGGCGGTAAACGGAGTATGAGAGTCCTTAGGAGATATGATCACAGCGCCAATGCCATTACCCAAAGCGTTTGAAGCTCCATCAAAGTACATAGACCATCGGGATCCTTCCTCAGGTCCTTCATCCGGTCCAGGTGTCTCACAATCAGTTACCAACATGATATTCTCGTCCGGGAATTCAAAGTTCATAGACTGGTAATCATCCACTGCTTGATGTGCCAAATGGTCTCCCAACACACTTCCCTTAATTGCCTTTTGGGTCGTATACTAGATGTCGTACTCAGTCAAGATCATCTTTCATCTTGCTATTCTTCCGGACAAGGCGGGCTTCTCGAAGATATACTTGATTAGATCCATCTTCGATATCAATAGAGTAGTGTGAGTCAACATATACTGTCTCAGCCGGCGAGCAACCCATGCCAAAGCGCAGCAAGTTTTCTCGAGCAGTGAGTATCAGGTCTCACAGTCGGTAAACGTTTTACTAAGGTAATAAATAGCATGCTCTTTTCGGCCAGACTCGTCATGCTGACCCAGCACACACCCCATCGAGTTGTCGAGTACTGTCAAGTATAGGGTTAAGGGTCTCCCTTCAACTGGAGGCATCAGAATGGATGGCTCTTGGAGATATTCTTTGATCCTTTCGAAAGCGGCCTGACATTCATCATTCTAACATACCACTTGATCTTTCTTCAATAACTTGAAGATTGGCTCACAAGTAGTAGTCAGGTGCGAGATGAATCGGGCAATGTAGTTCAGACGTCCCAGAAATCCTCTGACTTCTTTCTCTGTTTGGGGAGCTGGCATCTCCTGTATAGCTTTCACCTTTGCAGGATCCACCTGAATACCTTTATTGCTTACGACGAAGCCCATCAACTTACCATATCTCACCCCGAAAGTGCACTTGTTCGGGTTTAACCTCAGGTTGTACAACTTCAACCGGTCAAATAGCTTCTGAAGGTGGTCAAGATGTTCGTCTTCGGTCTGGGACCTTGCAATCATGTCGTCGACGTATACTTCAATCTCATGATGGATCATGTCATGGAACAAAGCGAGCATGGCGCGCTGATACGTTTCCCCAGTATTTTTCAATCCAAAAGGCATGACCTTGTAGCAAAATGTACCTCATTGAGTAACAAAGGTGGTCTTCTCCATGTCTTCGGGAGCCATTTTAATCTGATTATAACTTGAGAAACCATCCATAAAGGAGAATACCTTATGCTGAGCGGTGTTGTCAACCAGAACGTCGATATGAGGCAGGGGGAAATCATCCTTAGGACTTGCCCTGTTCAGATCCCTATAGTCAACACACATTCGAACCTTACCATCTTTCTTCAGCACAGGAACCACATTGGCAACCCACTGAGGGTAAGAAGTAACTGCTAGAAAACCGGCATCAAACTATTTCATAACTTCAGCCTTGATTTTCTCATACATCTCTGGGCGCATTCGGCGAACCTTCTGTTTCACTGGAGGACAATCTTCCTTGGTAGGCAATCGGTGAACCACAATATCAGTATCCAACCCAGTTATATCTTCATACGACCAGGAAACGATGTCAACATAGTCTCGCAGCATCTGAATCAACCGTTGCTTCACACTAGCTTCCAGATTAGCATCGATCTTGACCTATTTCTTGTCTATATCTGTACCCAGATTTACCAATTCCACAGGCTCTTCGTGCGGATGAATGGCCCTCTCCTCTTGGAGTAACAGTCTTGCAAGTTCACCAGGCACTTCGCAATCATCTTCACCTTCGCCTTCGGCTAAGTTGATCGGATTTTCGAAGTCATAACTGGCAGTAGTAGAGTCGTTACCAGTGTGATCCAGGGTGGATGTAGACTTGTATACGTGAGTGTGTGTAAAATAGTTGTTTTGCAATATGTAATAAAAGAAAATAAAGGAGCGCAAAATTTGAAATGCAAGAAAACGTCCAATGCTTTTATTAATGATATATGAAAATGACACACATAAAGCCCTCAAAAATGAAGCCACGGTGCTCCGGGTAAGACACCGGGCCATAAAGTTTAAAACATTGTCTGTTATAAATTCAAAACAAAAGGTTTCATTACTGGGTAACAAAAGAAATAGGGATGAAGTCCTTTGCTGTCCAGTTGCTTGGTCCATCGTCGGTCGTAGGATAGATCCAATTGTCGAACTCAGACTCTTCAACATCGTCTTCAATGGCATTCACTCCTGCATTGGTGATGAACAAGGGAGGTCTTCTGATCCGTGCATTCCGAATAGATTTTTGAGCTTCCGCAGTGAAACCCAAACCAAACTTGTTAGTCTTCTGTGTAAAATCAGGGAGTTGGCCCCAATTCGCACACCCACCTTTCTCGACAACAGCCCGGGCATCCTTTAGGGAGGCCATCTTCATACGAGAATCTTCAACAACAGTCTCAGTTGATGCCAGCGTCTGGGGAAACTCTTCAAAGTGCTGAAATGGGGTCTCAATGAACTCCCCATCCATCTCTACATATCGGAAAGAGTTAAGGTGGCTCACCATGTACTCTTCCTCTCCTTGTACTGTCACAATCTTCCCTTTTACCGGGTACTCCAGCTTCTGCTGGAGCGTTGAGGTTACGGCCCCAGCTTTGTGGATCCATGGGCGGCCCAGCAAACAAGAATAAGATGCCTGAATGTCCATCACATAGAATGTAGATTTGAAAACCTGAGAACCAACCTTAATCGGAATATCCACTTCTTCATGTACCATTCTTTTAGACCCGTCAAAGGCCCTGGCGACAATGTTGCTTGGTTTCAACTCTAATCCTTCACAGTCCAACCGGTCTAGAGCTTTCTTAGGCAAAACGTTCAATGAGGAACCAGTATCCACTAAAACATGAGCAAGAGTAGTGCCCCTTCATTCAATGGAGACATGCAGGGCATCGTTGTGATTCTTCCCTTTAGCAGTCAAGTCAGCGTCAGAGAAACCCAAACCATTATCAGCAGTCAGACTAGCCACGCAATCTTTAAACTGATCAGCCAATGTCTCTTGCGGTACGTGTGCAGTCTTCAGGAATGCAATCAGAGACTTGGCATGGGCCTCTGAGCATAGCAACAGTGACAACATAGAGATTTTAGACGGGGTTTGCCCCAGCTGTTCAACTACATTATAGTCACTCTTTTTGTTGATCTTTAAAATCTCTTCCATATCTTGTCTAGAAGCTTCAACAGTAATTGTCTTTGGTGCCTCCGTCTGGGCAGGCGCACTGGTGGTCCCCTTTCCCCGAGTGTCAGATGACGGCGACAGGGGTAAGAATGGGAACTTGATCAGGAATAGTAGCAGGTACACTGGCAGGTGTAATAACAACAGGTTTTCGGGCAGTTGGTGGAGAGATATCAGGTGAGAAAAGTCTTCTACTGCGGGTGAGTTTAGCAGGTCCAACAATATTGCTGACGTCAGTATCAGCATCCAACTCTTGTTTAACTCCATGAAAATAAACATCAGCCTTGTAGTGCCAAGGGACAACTTTATCAGATGTATAGGGGATAGGCCCAGGAATAGTGATGATCAATGGTGCGATTCTTGGAACAGATGTAATTTTAACAGGCTTCCTCGAGGGAGCCTTGGAAGAATTGTCGAAAATGGTGATAATGGCAACTTCTTCAGTATGAACTAATGGAACAAAAGTCTTCTCAAACAGAGTTTCTTTACTATCCATCAGGCGTTGGACACCTGACTTTAAAAGATGGCAACCGGTAGGTAGAACAGAACACATACGGAAACCTTCGTCACAGCCCGGAAATAAACCAACTAGCAAAAGGTTCTTTTTCACAGTCATCAAGGGAGTAGCAATGTCATTTACAGAAACCACAAACGAGTCTTCATCTATAGCATTCACTCCATGCTTGGGCATAGGAGCAGTCACAACATTAGGTCTTTCGGGCGCCTCGAACTCAATCTCCTTAGCATCAATTAAGTCTTGTATTTTGTTCTTCAAAGCCCAACAATCATCTGTATTATGTCCCGGGCTATCAGAGTGAAAAGCACAGCGGGCATTAGGGTTGTACTTAGGTGATGCAATGTTGGAATTTTGCGGAGCCTCCCTTAGAGTTACCAGATTGGTCTTTAATAACTGCGGCAGAATCTGAGACAAAGTCATGTTGAGATGGGTGAATTGCCTTAGAGGTCTCTCGGTCTTTTGTTGATTGTTGCGCTGAGTAGAACCAGCAGGTCTTGAAATAACAATCGCATTAACAGTTAGGCGGTGTTCAGGTCTATTCTGGCTTTTCGAACTATAGACAGCACTGGACTCTTTCTTAAAAGGCTTTTTATCAGTGCTTGATGAAGCATCCTTTTGTATCTTACCATCCTTAATATCAGCCTCAATCCTTTCACCGGTCATAATTAGCTTCGTAAACCCAGACGAAGAGCTTTCAATCAGATGATTGAAAAATGGACCAGACAAAGTCCCCAGAAACATATCCACAAGCTCCCGATCAGCCAAGGGTGGTTGCACTCTTCCGGCGAGGTCCCTCCACTTCTGAGCATAATCTTTGAAACCTTCGCCCGTTCCTATTGACATACCCTGGAGTTTGGTACACGTGGGAGCAACGTCGAAATTGTATTGGTACTGCATGTAGAAAGCAGCAGCCAAATCTTCCCAACTGTGGATACTGGCTCCGTCTAACTGGTAAAACCATTCAAGCTGAGTCCCTGAGAGACTATCTTGAAAGAAATGGATCCATAGGTTCTTATCAGCGGTGTACGGCTGAATCTTCCTTACAAATGACTGGAAGTGTAGCTTCGGACAAGACACTCCATCATACTTAGCAAAGGCTGGTGCCATGAACTTGTGGGGAATTACCACCCCAGATGATAGACCCAGATCACCAAAGTCCAGACCAGGCACTTTCTGAACTTCCATCGCACTCAACCGGTCTTCCAGTTGCTTGTATCTATCTTCGGTCGGAGGATACTGGTCTTCGTCGAAGTCCGTCTCATTGTCTGAGACCACAGGGCTAGGAGCCCTCCTTTCTTCCTGACTATCTTTCCCTCCAGATGAGGTGGTCAAATCAACTTCATCCCGTAGCCTGTTTCCAAACCTGTGACCTGTGTTAAACAGGATTGTCCTCTTCTTCTTCTTCTTCTCTTTCAGATTAAGGGTCTTCAGATCTTGCTGACCCTTAGCTAAATTCATGAACAGCTCTTGGAATTGGGCATTATGAGCCTGTAGCGCCTTGATTGCTTGCTCAGTTGATGGTTCAGCAGACATGATGCCGAAATAAACAGTGAAGAAGATAAGAGACCTGTAATGGGTACCTGTTATGAATTGCATGGAATGAAATGCGTATGCTATGATTTCAAAGACATCGAGAGATTCAAATTCGTAAACAAGAAAGGAAACGCACTTTTATTAGATAAACTTTGAAATTCAAATTGTTCAACATATGCCCTTAAGGCGTTACAAGAAAGGAAATACTGAAAAGTAAATAAAAACTGGAAAGGAAATAATCAAAGGACAATCAGTGCTCCCATGGTCGCTTCTTGTCGGTGCGGACATAGTCATTGAGGATCTTCTCGTTCTCCAGTTGTCTAGTCAACTTTTGGATCTTCTGCTCTTGCTCGTTAAACTTTTCTCGGTAAGCATCCCGCTCTTCTCTCAGCTGCATCCAAGACCTTTTCAGTGCCCCAATGTCAGTGGGAATGTAAGGATGGAGGATGGTAGGAAGAACCCCCTCTTCATTAGCAACTTCAACAATGATAGGCAGAACGACTTCATACGGCATACCCAGCTTTTGGGCACGGATGCGAACCCATCTGAGATATGCCTCCATTGAAAGAGAAGTCTTTGGACCCAGCTCGTGGGGATCAGATCTGTGAACTCTATCCCAAGCCCTTATGAATCTGCGGCGTTGCTCGTCGCTATCCCCTTGAAAATCAAAGATGATACTAGGCATTAGCAGCTCATGAGGTCCTTCTCTTCTGGCTCGCCCAAACTGACGTAAGGCCAAGCATGGATTGTAAGAAATTCCCCCATTGGTTCCTATCAGGGGAACATTGGGGTACTCCCCACATCGATCAATAATAGCCACCTCGTCCATACCCTTGATAGTCCAGATGATGTCATTATGAGAGAGAGACATAACCATATAGGCCCAGCCCATGCCTTCTTTATTCTTCAGCACTGATTTGGGGAGGTGCGAAATAAACCACCTCGCCAATAACAGAGCACAGCACATCAAGGTTCCCCGCTTCCGAGCAGTACGGGCATAAAGCTGATGAAGAATGTCACCCAAGAGAGTGGGTACAGGATTACGAGAGATGAAAAATTTCACCGCATTCACATCAATAAAGGAGTCAGGATTCGGAAACAATACCAAGCCATATATCAGAAGAGCCAGAATATCTTCGAATGCCTTGAAGTCTAGACTATCCCAGAAATGATTAGCCTTACCAACCAAGAACTTAGTCAGAAAGCCCCTTGCTCCACTTCTAGTCTCCCAATTAGCCATTACCTCATCCTTGGTCATATGAAGGGATGAAGCAATCTCTTCTGGCCTAAGGATCTTCTCCCAACCAGTAAACGGGGTCTGCTCCAGAATAGAGATACCGAGTAGATCAGAAAACTCTTCTAAGGTGGGAACCAACTGGTAGTCCTGAAAAGTAAAGCAATGGTACAGCAGATCATAGAACTGGACCAGGACACTCATCATCTACTCGTCCAATTTGGAGGTAACCAAACTGAGAAGTTACCCATGTCTTCTGATGAAGGAGGTAGTATCAGGCATCTTTGCAATCAATTCTTTAAGCATGGTGGGAACCTGGACAAAGTTGATCCGGATGGTATTCCTACGCATGGGCATCATGACCTACAAAACAGAACAAAGATGAATCCCTCCTGTCTTTGAAATAGGTTAGTCCAATGCAAGATGTATGCAATGTTATGATGTCATGATGTCATGATAGAAAGCACATCACAAGTATCCACAAATAGAAAACATGGTAAAGGCACACAAGTCACACAGCGAGCCCTTAGATTTTAGGCTGGCAAGGAGCATAGGTACTACCCTCTTTCAGTTCAGTTGGTTTAAACCTATCCTAAAAATAGAAATCGGGTTCTAGAGGATCTCAATATCACTGACTACCCTCAATCGGTCATAATTCCAGTTTAGCAACCTTTTCTTGCAGCCGGAATCATCACGAGAGTTTAGTCTCAATGAGTGTAGCACACTGCTACTGTTTTATGGCCAAGTTGGTCAATTTAAAGGTTCTAAGGTCAGTTGGGGCTTAATGACCCCTTAGAAGACCCATATTCTCCTCGTTCCAACACAAGGTATATCGGTACAGACTAAAGTGTCACACCAACGTAGCTACTGCTTCAACCGTATCGGTCTATGTCGTACAAGTCCCTCACAGTTTATTGCTACTTACCTAAAGGGTATCCCCAGATCCGGTTAGGATCTATAGTAACTCTGATTCAAGCCCACAAATATAAAGCATACAAAGCAAACAATTGAAAACACAATGATCTAATCCTAAGGTACACCCCACTTATAGGGTCCCCAGCAGAGTCGCCAGTTCTGGCGATACGGTGGGAGAGAACTGACTATTTTTGGAATGTTGGTTTGCGTTTTGCGTTTGTTTTTGCAAAATGTCGCGGTAAGAAAGAGTCACCACCGTCTTTTATTTTATCCAACAAGGAAAGGAAAAAAGCACAGAAAAATTCCTTTTTCGAGATGTTTCTCGGTTCCGGGGGGTAGATTATAGAAAGGGAAGGTGTTAGCACCCTTTCTATCCGTGGTTATCCACGGGCTCTTAGGTACTTGCTCAATTGTTTTCAAAATTTTGCTTTCATTGTGATTGTGGGTTTGAAAAAAAGTCTTTTGTTTGAAAAGGAGTGTAAGTGTGAAAAAGATTTTTTTTTTGAAAGAACAAGTATCTAAGAACCATCAACCTACTCGAAAAAGGAATCATTCTATGATATCTTCCTTTAGACAATGTTATCCCACTATTGATGAGTAAGTAGCATCGTCGTTGGAGTTTTAAGGGTCAATTCGAATTTAGGGACGTGCGGTCACTAAAGCAGTGTTAGGACGCCTTAGAAGTAACCCTAATGTCTTAGATCATTTGTTTTGAGGCAACAATATCTTAGGCAACCGTTTCGAGGCGACTATGATCTTTAGACAAGAGGGAGACTTCTAAAACTTCCTATACTCGATGACCGCGTACGAAGGCAACCAAGTGAGGTGTACCCTAAGAGTGCGCATGTGCGAGTGTGTCATTTTTTAGTTATTTTGTCTTTGTACATGTTAGTGGTTATCTATGTTGATTTTAAGTTAAACATTCGATCTTGTCATGCATTCCCTATTACCAAACATCTAACAGTTTATAAGTAACGGAAATTAAATTGCGGAAATTAAACTAACTATTACAAGGCGTCGGGTATTTACATCGCCAAAAGCAACCCTTGAAATTAAAATGCGGAAAATAAATAAAGCAATAAAAATATTTAAAGTCCTATAAAGTTATTACATTCCGGGAACAAATACAATATTGAATAAAATGGATCGCATGCGGGAAATTAAATCGGGCGCGTTCTAGGGTTTTGACCCTTTGATTATTAAAGAAAGGATTTTTGGTTTGTTTTTTAATTAAAAAGAAATTAAACTGAGTTAATCATCAAATTAATAAATAAATTAATTAATAAAATATTTTTGGGTTTTTGGTTTTTAAAGAAATAAAAATAAATTTGATCAATGTTAATAAAACCTAATTGTCTAAGTTAATTTTAATTATTGCAAAATATATTAAAAGTTATTCCTAATTAAAAATAAAATAATTAAATTAATATTGTTACCAAAAATAAAATGCTGAAATTTAATTTTAATAAGAAAATATTTTTTTGGTTATTAATTTTATTAAGAAAAAAATGTGATTGGTTAATTAGTAATAAAAATAATAAAACAAAACAATTAAATAAAATAAATAAAAAGAATGAAATAGAAAGACTTCGGAGGGGTTTGGGCCCAATTTGGAGACTTGGAATAGCAATTCAGGGGCCCAATAGGCGCTGGCCTGGCTGACTTTATGGGATTCCCTGTGCGCCTTTGACTTTTGCCCATGGTAGACCTCCAGGTTATGGCCACCAGATTTGGCCTTTGGCCATCTGGCTATTGAGTGATTGAGAGACCATAGTGGGCTGCACACTTGGAATTACACTGGATCATCTGACTGAAAAATATAACAAATAATATGGGGACTTGGGATTCGAACCCAGGTCCTGTTGGTACTTGGATGCACGCCTTTACCACTCAACCAGTGTGCTTTAGTTGTTATTGTATTACACAATAATAATAATATGGGAAAACACGTAATATGCAAGAATAAAAAAATAAAACGCGTGAAGTTTGAACGGGGCAATCAGATGGGGGCACGTGGTCGTCCCTGTCCTCAGGTCTGGAAGGAAATTATCTGCGGGTTTAGATCCGCAGCTAAAAGCGTATCTCATTTCAAAAACCCATCTCAGGCCATATAAACTCCATCCAAGGTCGTGGTTGTGCTTGTCTTTCTCCTCCGGTCATGCCTATGTCCATCTATAGGTCTAATTATACCTGTAACAAAAACCCCTAAAAGAACCTAGGAAACCCTACAATGGAGTTTTACGATACACAGCACAAGAACGAAATTGGTTATTGCAGAAAGTTAACAAATGATGTGAGGAATCAGAATATGCAATTGTTTTTGACAATGGATGCAAGAATAAAGATTTGAGACTTCATGAACATAGCGGATTCGTGAGATGCTTACAGTGCTCTATGAGGCTGGAGAATGAGTTATTCCTATTGGTTTTGCTTCTGAGAATTGCCAGGAAGCGATTTTGGTGCTTGTTAGGTCCTGAAAGTGACTCCAAGCTTGATTTCAGTCTCACACTTTTTGTCAATTTTTTCAAGTTTTGCTTTTGGTGTTCTTGCAGTCTCTAGGTCTGGATTTCGTGCCTTTGCCTTGTATATGTATGATGGAGTGTATTAGGTCAACTTTTGTGGACTGAATCCTTGCACATTGATGCCTTGAGATTGGATTTGATCCACCATTGATAACTTGCCTAATTTGCCAAAAACTCAATCTTTTTGCACATGGAATGCTTGATACGAATTTGATACACTTGATGATGATGATTAAGTCTTGAAAATAGAAAAAGATCTCATGTAATCAAGTTTTGTGATTTTATTTGATTTAAATTGTTTTAAAATGAAATAATTCAATAAAAAATTAGATAAAATAATAAAATTGATAAATGGACACAAGGCTGAAGCTAGGATACGTGTGCAATGTGGCAAGATCAAATCAAGTGGAAAAGAATGGGCCCATTTGACAAAATTTGAAGTTTTGGGGATAGTTGACTTTTGGCAATTTTGCAAAAATGCCCAACTTCAACAATGCATAACTTCTTCAATTTTGAACTTTTGGAAGTGTTCTTGGACTTTTTAGAAATCTTGAGATGTCCTTTAACCAACCCTTTTGGTCTTACCTCATTTTGATATTCCATGCTCAAGTTATATGCTTTAGCAAAAACGGTGTTTTTGTTGACTTTCAAAAATGACCTATAATGTCCAAACTTGTAACTTCTTGTGAGTGCATTTCTTGATCTTAGGGTTTGAAGATGGATTGTAGGAAACTTCATCCTATTCAAAATGAGATTTGGATGGATCGTTTCGCATAAAGTATGAGAAAGTTATGCATGGTCAAAGTTGAGTTGACTTTTCCTACAAAACCCTAATTTAGCAACTTTTGAGTCTTGATGAATTTTGAGCAATCCTTGATGAATCATGATCAATCCTTTATCAAATGATGAAATATCCTTCAAAATGATAATGTTGACAAAAAACCATGAGGTTTGACTGTCTATAGGTCACAGTTGACTTTTGCCCTAGCATAGTCGATTTTTGGACCATTTGAGCAATTGACTGAGCAAACTTCCTCTACAAGGCTTGAAATTTGGAATGGATGATCTTGATAGCATATTAGGAAATTGGGGAGCACTTTAGGTCATTTGGACTCAAGGATCTTGATGCAACACAAAACCCTAATTTGGGGTTGACTGCCTTAGGAGATGATTTGATTGTCCAACTCTTGAGCAATCTAGCCACTTAGAGATTTTTCTTGAAATGTTTTGAGAGATATGAGAGGGAAAATTTTAGGGTGCAACACTTCCCTTTTCATAATCTACCCCTCGAACTCAAGAAAAAAATCTCAAAGGTCTTTCATGTTCTTATCAACCTTTCCTTTTGGATAAAAGAAAAGTCGGTGGCGACTCTTGCTAACCGCATCATTTGCGATAAAACACAAAACAACCAAGTCAGTTATCCCACCGCGTTATAATTAACAAAAACAAATTACTTTGAGACATGGATGCATGAGGGAATATCAATAATGACCCAGTTCTGGACTCTGACTCTAGGCATCACATAATTCGGTATCTCCTGCTCTTATTCATCCTCCATAATAGCATTTATCCTGGAAACAGTTAGATGAAGGAAACCTCTGTTGTGGAAAATATCCTGATACTTGCCCAGAGTAGTCTTCGGCTTCAAGTTCTCACATTTACCATTCTTCACAGAAAATCCCAAACCAGCCATGTTCTTGTTCACTGTTGGGTCAACAATCTACCCCCATACTTTACTAGGGCCATTACGCATAACATGTTAAGCATCTTTGAATGAAGCCATAGAATTCTCATTCTCTCTTACGTTATCAACGGACAAAGCTTGGATTTGAGTTCCAACAGTAGCCTCATCTTCTTCCACAACACTGAAAGAGGATAAATGAGATATTAATAATGCTTGCTCTCCATTTATGATAACCACTTTTCCTTCACGCACGAACTTCAGCTTTTGGTGTAGAGTTGAAGTGACAGTCCCTACCTCATGTATCTAAGGTCATTCCAGTAAACAACTGTATGCAGGCACAATATCCATGACTTGGAAAGTAATCTAAAAAAAGTTGTGGGCCTACATGAATAGGCAGATCAACTTCCCTAATAACAGACTTCCTTGATCCATCGAAAGCTTTTACAATTATGCCGCTTAGGCACATGGGAGCTCCTTGATACTTCAGCTTCATCAGCGTGCTCCTCGGTATGACATTTAAAGTGGACCCATTATCAATTAGCATATTCTATAATGAATCGTTCTTAAAGTTCATGGAGATATGGAGTGCCAGATTATGATTCCTTCATTCGTCAGGAAATTCATCATCATAGAAATTTAGGTAATTACAGGATGTAATATTCTCTACTACACTTATGAATTGATCCAACGTCATATCCCTCTCCATGAAGGCTTGATCTAACACCTCATTAAAGATTCTCTATGGGTAGAAGAATTCATTAGCAAGGCCAAAATAGATATCTTTGAATGGGTCTGCAACAAAATTTCTATTATCCTGTAGTCGCTCATTTTGATAATCTTAAATAGACCATCCACATATTTCTCCAGAGTAGCACCATGGGATTCCCCTACTGCTTTCTTAGTTTCAACACGTTCAACAACCTTTTTATCGGTATTAACATTTACTCAAATAACTGGTGCAAACACACGACCACTGCGGGTCACTCTACTGTCCTCAACAATATTCTCGATATCAGGCAAAGGTTGGATAGGAACTTCCACACCATTCTCTAGAATTGTAGCATTACACTTGCACGGTTCCGCTTTGTATGATTTGTGTGATCGGTGGATTTGGAACTGACTGTTTAACGCTTGTTCGCGAAATGTCGCGGAAGCAAGAGTCGCCACCGTCTTTTATTTTCTCCAAATGGAAAGGACAAAAGCACAGAAAAATTCCTTATAGAGATTGCTCTCGGTTCGGGAGGTAGATTATAGAAAGGGAAGGTGTTAGCACCCTTTCTATCCATGGTTATCCATGGGCTCTTAGATACTTGCTCATTGTGTTTTCAAAAATGGTTTGTTTGCTTTTCAACTGTGGGTTTTAAAAAGTTTCTTTGAAAATTCCAGTTCGACTCTTGTATCGGTCCTCAAGAGTGTTTGAAAAATTGCTTTCGAAAGCTTTTTGAAAATGTGTTGGTGTGAAAAGTATTTTTTGATTTATTTTGAAGTTTAGAGCAAGTATCTAGAGTCGTCTACCTACCCTAAGGAATTCGTTTGTGTAGATGTCCTTTAAAGTAGTGCCATCCCACCATTGAGAGGTAGGTAGCACCACCGTTGGAGGTGTTCGGGTCAATTCGAGGTTCGGGACATGGTGATCACCAGAGCAATGGGAAGACACCTTAGAAGCTACCCTCATGCCAGGTTCCCGGATCATGAGGACTTACTAAGACATCCTCTACTCGACGATCACCTTTCGAGGCAAGGCAACAGTGAGGCGTACCCTAGGGGTGGTGTATGATTTGTGTGTCAGATTCATTTGCATTTATCTTTTGTCATGTTATTGGTGATCTAGCGCTTGTTTTTATTTTTGTCCATTCATTCTTTCATGCCTTGATTAACAGTTAAAAATGCGAGAAAAGGTAAAGATTCTAAGCTATTACAAAAGGCGCGGGTCCACATCGCCAAAATTTCCAGGACCCGATTTGACGGAAAATAAAGAAATTAAAGGTAAAAGTAAAGTGCAAGAAATTAATTTACAAGGCATTGGGAGAGATACATAAATATTATAAAGAATAAAAATAAATATGCGAATTAAATAAGACTTAAAACGAGGGCGTTGGACCCTTTTTGCAAAATTAAATTAAATGACTAAATTAATTAATAAAAAAAAAAAGAAATTGTTTTTGGTATTTTATGATTTTAATGAAAAAAGATTAATTAACCCTAATTCTAGTTGCTTTTAATTTATTAAGAAAGTATATTAAAATTTAACCTAAAATTAACCCTAATTAATTTACATGCAATTTAATTATAAAAATAAATATTTAATATTTAATTATTTAATTACTGTGGGATAAAAAGAAAAAAAGATAAAAATTAATTAAACCCTAATTCTATAAGTTTTGAATTTTAGTAAAAAAATATTAAGATAAAAACCTAAATTTATTACTAAGTGAATTAATGAACTTATTTACAAAAAATACTAAAATAAAATATTTATTATTTTTTCACTTTTTCTGATTTTTTTATGTGTTTTTTATATTTTATGAAAATATTAAATTAATCAAACAAAACAATAATTTAAAGAAAATAGAAATAATAAAGAAAAATAAAGAATAATAAAAACTTGCAAACCTAGGGGGTCTGCCCCAAATTGGAGGGTTTTCTTTTAGCAGTCCGGGCCCATCAACCTTGGCCTGTTGGACTTTCGTGGCTAGCCTGTAGCTTTGTTGACTAGTGTGCACTGAGCTCATCAGATCATGGCCTTTGATTTGATGCCCTGGTACGCGTGGCATGTTTGATTTTGTGGGTGCATGGTGGACACCACTACTGAAATTGCATGTGAATATTAATTGAAAAAATATATGGAAAGAGTGAGGACCTGGGGCTCGAACCCAGGTCATTAACGTTACCAACCAAGCGCTTCACCACTGCTCCACTCAACGCGCGTTTATCATATAATAACTAACAAAAAATATAAAAGAAACAAGCGTTAGTGGGGCGCTTTTCGCGCGAAATTTGAACTGGCCAATCAACTGGTGCCACTGGATCATCTTCCTCGTTGTTTTATTTTTCCTGAAACATAAAAACATAGGCCACGGTTTTCACACCGTTCTAAAAGGCATCATTAGAGAAAATAGCGAATAGCCATTGGATGCTCATAAATTGAGCGCGAGGGTGGATTCATGATTGTCCAATCATGCTTGATTTAATGGTCTAAGTCTTGAATGCTAATTTTCCCTTAAACGAAAACCCCCAATTCCAAGCTTCACAAACCCTAAATATTGTTAATGGTAAATCTTCACATAGGGCACGAAAACAAAATTAAACCATTGGATTAGCATTAGAATCGAACAATGAACATGAATCAAGCATTAAAAATTACAAAAGATGCATGAATTGAGATGCACGATTATGAGTTTTTTTCTGTACAGGTCATGTTCGTTTTACCAATTCTTGATGTTATGATGGATGATTTTGATTGGAAATCCTTCCTTGAAGCTTCAGGAAGGTGATGGGATAAAAATCTCGCCTTGAATCGCCCTGGAAATTGGTTTTCAGATTTCACTTTTCAAGCAAAAATTTCAAGTTTTTTGTATGCTTTTCTGCGCAGCTTTTTGTCAATGAGCATGAGGGTTTTGATTCAGCTTATGTATGGAGTGAATTAGGGTTAAAAAACTTGATCAAAATCCATGAATTAATGAATATGATATTTGATTTTTAAACCATGATTTTCAAATCTTTTTCACATGCTTTTTGATACAAATCACATCCAATTCCATTGGTTCTTTCCATATTTGGCTAGGCACGAAATCTTGAGGATATAATATGCATAAAAAGATTTGAAATAGTAGGTTAAGTATTTTTCATGTATTTAATTGATTTAAATGAATTATTATTAATAAAAATTCAAATAAATAAATAAAAAATGAAGAAAAACTTCCCTTTGGGCCAAGTGGTCGTGCACATGCCTTGGATGATGAATTGTGGAAGAAAAATAGGCCCATTATCAATTTTAGGTCATTTGAATCAATGTTGACTTTTCAAAATATCCAAAAATTTCCCAACTTCCACAAGGCATAACTTGCTCAATTTTTAAGCTTTGCTCATGTTCTTTGACATTTTGGAAAGGTCTTTGAGTCCTCTAACCAATGTCTTTGGTCCCATGTCATTTTGATTTACCAATCTCAAGTTATGGCCTTTGACTTAAAGTCCCTTTTTGTTGACTTTTGAAAATGACCTATAATGTTGAAATTGATAACTTTTTGTGAGAGCATTTCTTGGACTTGAAGTATGAAGATGAGTTGTAGGAAATGTCTTTCTCTTCAAAATGAGCTTTGGATGGAATTTTTCAGATGATCCATGTGAAAGTTATGCCCTGGTCAATTTACAGTTGACTTTTTCAACTGTCCAAATAAGGAAACTTTTGCATCTTGATGATTTTTGAGCCAAGCTTTGAGAATCATGATCAATCATTGATCAAATGATGTTTGTGGCTTTAAAATGAGATTTTGACCAAAAATTTGAACTTTTGACTGTCAAATGACCATTTTGCCCCTGCAGTTGACTGTAGTGCAATTAGGGTTTTGACTGTGTAATTTTGTGCTGAAAGTCTTGAAACTTAGTATGAGGATGCTTGACCATATTTATAGGCATGTGGGACTTGATTGGGCCCTTGGAAACTTCATTTTCTTGATCAGAACCAAAACCCTAATTTTGACTGCTTAGGAGGCCCTTAAACTGTGCAACCTTTGGGGAGATTTTGAAGCTTGACTTGGCAATTTCTGAAGAATATGGGAGGGCAAATTTTGGGGTACAACAGTTGCCCCTGTTCAATCTTCTTAGACCTGAGGATGCAGATTGGCTGACGTGCCTTTCGTAATCCGAGGGTAGAAGATGATTGAACACTAAAGTGCCCAGAAATTTGCGCTCACATAGTGGAAATGGGCTTATAGATGCCATTTAGAGATTGGTGAATAGGATGATGGGCTTATAGATGCCATCTGGATGTTGATCGCATAAGAGATTCCTTAGCGAGAACTTGCGTACCTGCAAAAGAAAAATGAGTACCTGACATGTTGCAGGAGTTAGTCTTCAGATGCTTGGTATAGATGTGTCCTGACTGGTTATAGGAGCTGGATCTGGAGTTTCAAAAGATGATGAATGAACCAGGGATGGTTACTACCTCAGCATGAACGGTGAGAGAACCTTGGATGACTTTAACTTCAACAGCAATCGTTGAGAAAATCTTGGGATTACCATCTCCGCAGGATCGGGAAGAGAACCATAGGCAATTACAATCTCAATAGCAATCATTGAGAAAAACCTGGAATGGAATTATCGTCTCCACGGCATTAGGGAGAGAACCATAGGAAATTATAATCTCAACAACATTCATTGAGAAAAACCTGGAATGGAATTATCGTCTCCGCAGCATTGGGGAGAGAACCATAGGAAATTATAATCTCAATAACATTCATTGAGAAAAACCTGGAATGGAATTATCATCTCCGCAGCATTGGGGAGAGAACCATAGGAAATTATAATCTCAAAAACATTCATTGAGAAAAACCTGGAATGGAATTATCGTCTCCGCAGCATTGGGGAGAGAACCATAGGAAATTATAATCTCAAAAGCGGACGTTTGAGAAAAACCTGGAATGGAATTATCGTCTCCGTAGGATCGGGGAGAGAACCATAGGAAATTATAATCTCAAAAGCGGACGTTTGAGAAAAACCTGGAATGGAATTATCGTCTCCGCAAGATCGTGGAGAGAACCATAGGAAATTATAATCTCAAAAGCGGACGTTTGAGAAAAACCTGGAATGGAATTATCGTCTCCGCAGGATCGGGGAGAGAACCATAGGAAATTATAATCTCAAAAGCGGACGTTTGAGAAAAACCTTTGATAACTTCTACTGAGTCTTTATCAGAAAAATCTGTTTGGGGTCGATTTAGCTGGACTAGAGAAGGCCTTGGACTGGATAAGAAATCTTTGGAGTCGATTAACTGAACCGGTCTAGGTCTTGAAAGATGATTGAGAATTTAGCTGAATCTTTCCTGAAAGGTAAAGGTCAGTCATATGCAATGCATGATATGGACCAAGCAATGATGTTCTCAACATAAATGAGATCTGTAAGATATGATGCGTACATGCATGCTATAATGATGTACATGATGTTTTAGGAATGTATGTTTTCGTCTAGGAAAGTAAATCCTTGACGGGTGCCAGGAAGTCATGTCCTGGGCTGATGTTGAAGAATAAGCTTTTGCTTCCGCTGGAGATGATAGTTGCAAGAATACCGGTAGGAGAAGATAACTCCGTTGGGGGATAAACTTGGCGAATGGAATAACCCTGCGAGGGGAAAATTACTCTAGTGATTTTGTCTGGAGAGCAATACTCTGTGGGGAGAGAGATACTTTGCTGAGTTGATGATAATGACTTGCTGGGGATACCATTGTTGCGTTGGAAGTGTTAATAGACTTCGCTGGGGATAAGAAGACTTCGTCGAGGACGCTCTTTCCGTGGCTTTTGGCTGAGGATAACCCAGTTATATCCTGGTAGGGAAACAACTCTTTGAATAAAGCCGGACGACGCGTTCGTGTTCTGCGAGGATAAGCTTCCAGAATCTACTGGGGATAAGCTTACTGCTTGGAGAGATGAATTCCAACTTTCCTGGAGAACTAGATTGAACTCTCCTGGGGAAGTTTTGATATGCTGGGGAAGTGATTCCTTCGAATGTTGATATGCCGCCGGGGAGCAATCTTTAGACCAAGACTGCCGGGGATGCTTGTTAAGAATATATGTATACTGCTGGGGAATGTTGAGATCTGCTGGAGGATACCCAATTTCCTTAAGGCCTGATAATATAATTTGGAGAGAGTGTACTGACTGCTTACTCTCTGGGGAATTAAGATTTCTGGTTGTGTTCTTTAGCTGAACCTACCTTGGTACCTTGGAGGATGGAACAATTAGATTGCTTAGACAACTCTTTATTGCCCCTGTTTCTAACGTTACCTGTAATTAATCCTTTATTTCGTATGCAAATATTCATGAGTTAGCAAATTATTGTCAATGCATATATCACAAATTGAACCTTGGACGTTCTTCGCAAAACAAAACAGAAAAAGAAAAACAATTGGCACTTTTAACTGAAAATATATTTGTATTGATTTTGAATGGCCTGAAAATAGGCGTCTTGTGTACAAGAGGCTGACGTCCTAGTAAGAGAACGCCGCCGAACAAAAGAGTTTATACAAATTTTTTACAAAAGAAAATAAGACAGCTGTGTGAAATGAAAGATCCCACTGGGTTTCAACTCTGCTATTGCCTTTATAACTCCGAGTGTCTCATCACTTGATGACCTTGGTTGAAGGTGAAGCTGACTGATCGATGCCGTCTGAACTTGATGTAGATACCGGATTCTGGATGCAAAGTGATCCAATGAGACATAGTATTACGCTTTTATCCCTAACTTTTGCCTGGACCGCCCTTTCGGGTTTTCAGTCCACCGGGATACCCATTTTTGCCCAAGCCGCCTTTTCAGGTTTTCGACTTGCCGGGTGTACAGATTTTTTCATTTCATCCCTTCATTTTGCCCGAACCCTTTTGGTTCGCCGGGAAGCCCTAATTTTTGCCTAGGCATGTCAGCCTAGCGGGTCTTTTTTCATGCGTAGTATCTTTTTACTATGTCTGCATTGGCGGGGTGAGGAAGGTCGTCACCATCCATGTTGGTCAATATCATTGCTCCTCTTGAGAACACATGCTTAACCACAAATGGCCCCTCGTATGTAGGAGTCCATTTGCCCCTTGGATCACTCTGAGGAAGGATGATTCTCTTGATTACCAGATCCCCAACTTGATATTCTTGTGGTCTGACCTTTTTGTTAAATGCCCTGATCATCCGTTTCTGATACGTCTGACCATGACAGATAGCAGCGAGTCTCTTTTCATCAATGGGGTTTAGTTGATCAAGTCGTGTCTGGATCCAATCATCCTCGTTCAGATTTGCATCCTTCATTATCCGGAGAGAGGGTAATTGCACTTCGATCGGTAAGACTGCCTCCATACCATAAACCAAGGAGAAAGGAGTTGCCCCAGTTGACGTCCTAGCTGAGGTACGGTACCCATGTAGAGCGAACGGTAACATCTCGTGCCAATCTTTATAAGTCACTGTCATCTTCTGCACGATTTTCTTGATGTTTTTATTTGCTGCTTCGACAGCCCCATTCATCTTCGGTTTGTAAGGAGAAGAATTGTGGTGTTGTATCTTGAACTGCTCGCAGAGCTCAGTGATCATCTTATTATTCAGATTGGTACCGTTGTCTGTAATGATCCTCTCTGGGACGCCGTACCGACAGATCAGATCATGTCGAATGAACCGCGCCACCACAATCTTGGTTACCGTAGCGTAGGAAGCTGCTTCAACCCACTTTGTAAAGTAATCAATCGCCACTAGGATGAAGCGATGCCCATTGGATGCCGTAGGTTTAATCTCACCAATCATGTCTATGCCCCACATTGCAAACGGCCAAGGCGCAGTCAGAACATTCAGGGGAACTGGAGGAACATGCACCTTGTCTGCATAAATCTGGCACTTATGGCATGTCCTAGAATGTTGGTAGCAGTCAGCTTCCATTATGGACCAGTAATACCCTGCCCGAAGGATCTTCTTTGCCATTGTATGTCCACTGGAATGTGTACCGAAGGTCCCTTCATGTAACTCTTCCATGATCCTTTCTGCTTCAGTTTTATCCACACAACGCAGTAAGGTTGAATCATGGTTTTGCTTGTACAATATGTCGTTGCTAAGGAAGAACTTCGTTGCGAATCTCCTTAAGAACTTCTTATCATTAATAGAGGCACCTTCAGGGTATTCCTGAGCTTCCAAATATCTCTTCACTTCATGGTACCAAGGCTTCTCAGTCACCAATTCAGTCTCGAGATCGCAACAGTATGCCGGTTCGTCTAGTTTCCAGATGATGATCCAGGGAGCCTCATTATCCCATTTGACCTTGAACATAGAACCAATTGTAGCTAACGCGTCCGCCAGCTGATTCTCTTCTCTTGGAAAGTGTTCAAAGCTTATCTTCGTGAAGTGGGGGATCAAGGTCAATACACATTCTCTGTAAGGAATAAGGTTCGGATGTTTCGTATCCCACTCTCCTTTGATCTGATTGATCACAAGAGCAGAATCTCCGAAGACACTCAGAACCTTAATCCTTAGGTCGATCGCAGCTTGAAGACCCATGATGCACGCCTCATACTCCGCCATGTTGTTGGTACAGTTGAAACATAGCCGGGCAGTTAGTGGAGTATGAGTACCTTGAGGTGATATGATTATGGCGCCGATACCATTACCCAAAGCGTTAGAGGCTCCGTCAAAGTGCATAGACCATCGGGATCCTTCCTCAGGTCCTTCATCCGGTCCAAGTACTTCACAATCAGTCACTATCATGATGCTTTCGTCTGGAAACTCGAAATTCATTGACTGATAGTCATCTAATGCCTGATGTGCCAAGTGGTCTGCCAATACACTTCCCTTGATGGCTTTCTGGGTTGTGTACTGAATGTCGTATTCCGTCAAGATCATTTGCCATCTTGCAATTCTCCCAGACAGAGCAGGCTTTTCGAATATGTACTTTATAGGATCCATCTTTGAGATCAACAAGGTAGTGTGAGTCAGCATATACTGTCTCAGCCGGCGAGCAGCCCATACCAAAGCGCAGCAAGTTTTCTCAAGCAGTGAGTATCGGGTCTCACAGTCGGTAAACTTTTTGCTAAGGTAATAAATGGCATGCTCTTTTCGGCCAGACTCGTCATGTTGCCCCAGCACACACCCCATTGAGTTATCAAGCACTGTTAGATATAGTATCAGAGGTCTCCCTTCAACCGGTGGCATAAGGATAGGTGGTTCTTGGAGATACTCTTTGATTCTGTCGAAAGCAGCCTGACATTCATCGTTCCAACGTACTACCTGATCTTTCTTCAGCAGCTTGAAGATTGGCTCACAGGTAGCAGTCAGATGTGAGATGAACCGAGCAATGTAATTCAGGCGTCCTAAAAAGCCTCTGACTTCCTTCTCTGTCTTGGGAATTGGCATTTCTTGAATAGCTTTGACCTTGGCAGGGTCCACTTGAATTCCCTTGTCACTTACAACGAAGCCTAGCAACTTTCCAGATCTTACCCCGAAGGTGCATTTGTTTGTGTTCAATCTCAGCTTGTACAGTTTCAATCGGTCAAACAACTTCTGCAGATGATCTAGGTGCTCTTCCTCAGTCTGGGACCTTGCGATCATGTCGTCAACATACACTTCTATCTCATGATGGATCATGTCATGAAATAAAGCAACCATGGCACGCTGGTAGGTTGCCCCAGCGTTCTTCAGTCCAAAAGGCATGACCTTGTAGCAGAAGGTGCCCCACTGAGTAACAAAGGTAGTCTTTTCCATGTCTTCAGGTGCCATCTTGATCTGATTGTAACCTGAAAAGCCATCCATGAAAGAGAACACCTTATGCTGAGCCGTATTATCAACAAGGACATCAATGTGAGGTAGAGGGAAGTCATCCTTGGGGCTGGCCCTGTTCAGATCCCGGTAATCGACATACATTCTGACCTTTCCGTCCTTCTTGGGTACCAGCACCACATTAGCAACCCACTGAGGGTAAGAAGTCACTGCAAGGAACCCAGCGTCAAACTGTTTCATAACCTCGGCTTTAATCTTCTCAGACATCTCTGGACGCATACGGCGGACCTTTTGCTTAACCGGAGGGCAGTCTTCCTTAGTTGGCAGGTGATGGACCACAATATCAGTATCCAACCCGGGCATGTCTTCGTAGGACCAGGCAAAGATCTCCATATAATCATGTAGCATCTGAGTCAACCGTTGCTTCACGCTGAGATCCAGGTTGGCACCAATCTTTACCTCTTTCCTGTCTTCTTTAGTACCCAGGTTTATTGTTTCCACTGGCTCTTCGTGCGGTTGAATTGCCCTCTCTTCCTGAAGTACTAGTCTTGCAAGCTCGCCAGGCACTTCGCAATCATCTTCACCTTCGTCTTCGGCTAAGTTGATCGGATTTTCGAAGTCATAACTGGCAGTAGCAGAGTCGTTACCAGTGAGATTCAGAGTGGATTGAAACCTGTATGAGTGAGTGTGTGTCTAAATACAGCTGTTTTGAAATATATGTAAAGGAAGAAAAGACAGAAAAGGAGCATAAGATTTGAAATGCGAGAAAACGTCCAAGATTTTCATTTATGATATATGAAATGACAATTTATATGCCCTCACAAATGAAACCACGGTGCCTCGGGTAAGACATCGGGTCATAGAGTTTATTTATTATTCATTACAAATAACGAAACAAAGAAATTTATTACTGCGTCACAAAGGTAACAGGAGTATGGTCTTTGGCAATCCAATTGGTCAATCCGCCTTCGGTCGTCGGGTAGATCCAGCTATTGAATTCTGCTTCATCCACTTCATTGTCTTCCCCAACAGCATTCACTCCTGGATTTGTAATGAACACAGGAGGTCTTCCGGTCTTCGCTTTCCGCATAACTTTCTGACCCTCTGCGGTTAAACCCAGCCCAAATTTGTCAGTCTTCTATGTAAAGTCTGGAAGCCTGCCCCAGTTAGCACATTCACCTTTCTGAACCACAGCCCGGGCATCCTTCAGGGAAGCCATCTTCAAAGGAACATTCTCTTCTACCGCTGTTTCTGCTGCCGCTGAAATTGGAAGCACCTCCTCGAAATGCTGAAAGGGGGTTTCAATAAACTCCCTGTCCATCTTAATGCATCTGAAGGAATTCAGATGGCTTACCATATACTCTTCCTCTCCCTGCACAGTGACGATCTTCCCTCTGACGGGGTACTTCAGCTTCTGGTGCAAGGTAGAGGTCACTGCCCCAGCTTTATGGATCCAAGGTCGACCCAGTAGACAAGAGTACGATGGACGGATATCCATCACATAAAATGTAGAGTCAAACACCTGAGAACCCACACGAATGGGAATGTCAACCTCTCCATGAACCATCCTTTTTGAACCGTCAAAGGCCCTGACGATGATATTGCTGGGTTTCAGTTCCAGGCCTTCATAATCCAAACGGTCTAAAGCCTTCTTTGGTAGCACATTTAAGGAAGAACCAGTATCTACCAAGACATGCGCCAGAGTAGTGCCCCTGCATTCGATAGAGACATGCAGAGCATCATTGTGGTCTCTTCCCTTTGCAGTCAGGTCAGCATCTGAGAACCCTAAGCCGTTGTCCGCTGTCAAATTTGCTACGCAATTAGTGAACTGGACTGCAGATGTCTCCTGTGGCACATGAGCCGTCTTGAGGAACGAGATCAAGGCCTTAGCATGGGCCTCGGAGCACAGCAATAAAGAAAGCATGGAGATTTTGGAGGGCGTGTGCCCCAGCTGTTCCACAACGTTGAAGTCACTCTTCTTTATAATTTTCAAGATTTCCTCCATCTCTTGTTGGGAGGCCTCAGTAGTTATAGGTATAGGTGCCTCCATCCGGGCAGGCTCAACTTCAATTCCTTTGCCCCGAGCATTGGATGACTCGGCAGCAGGAGAAACAACTTGATCAGCAACAGGAACAGGTACACTTGTAGGAGTTATAAGGAGTGGTCTTCTAGCGGCGAGCGGTGCAATGTCAGGCGATAAGAGCCTGCCACTGCGGGTAACCTTGGCTGGACCAGTGATATCACAGATACTAGCGCCAGCGTTGAACTCTTGTTTAATCCCATTTACATACACATCTGCCCCATAATGCCAGGGGATAGCTTTATCAGATACATAGGGCAGGGGCCCCGGAACAGTGATAACAATAGGTGCGACAGTCATGATTTGAACAGGCTTCTTCGGGAGAACCTGGATTGGATTATTGAAGATGGTAACCACAAAAACTTCTTTCACCGGAACCAACTGAACAGCAGACTTCTTAAACAGAATCTCCTTGCCATCCATTAGGCTTTGGATGCCTAACTTTAGCAAGGGACAACCAGATAGGGAAACAGCACAGAACAGGCAACCCTCACTACAGCCCGGAAATAAACCGGCCAGCAGCAGGTTCTTCTTGATAGTCATCAAAGGAGTAGCTAGATCATCCACAGAAACAGCGTAAACATCTTCGTCAACAGCATTTACTCCATGCTGGGGCATAGGAGCAGTAACCACATTCGGCCTCTCAGGCGCTTCAAACTGTATCTCTTTCACGTCGATAAGGTCTTGCACCTTACTCCTTAATGCCCAACAGTCATCAGTGGAATTCCCCGGGCTATCAGAATGATAAGCACAACGAGCATTGGGGTTGTACTTAGGAGATGTAGTATTGGGGAACTTCGGAGCCTCTCTGACAGTCACTAAGTTGGTTGAGAGCAACTGTGGTAAGATCTGCGACAAGGTCATGCTCAAACGGGTAAACTCTCTCCGGGGTCTTTCAGCCCTTTGAGGATTGGTTGGCCGAGGAGCGGCAGCAGGCTTAGCAATCATTACCGCACTGACAGATTGGCGGCGCTCAGTTCTTTCTGGTCTCTTGGAACCGTATACAGCACTAGCCTCCTTCTTGAAGGGTTTCTTCTCAGAATTAGACGATGCACCCTTCGGAATCTTACCAGACTTTAACCCAGCCTCAATTCTCTCTCCAGTCAGAATCAGATTAGTGAACCCTGCAGACGAATTCCCGATAAGATGGTTGAAAAATGGCCCAGATAGGGTCCCCAAGAACATGTCTACCAACTCCCGATCAGTCAACGGAGGCTGCACCCTGCCAGCCAGATCCCTCCACTTCTGAGCGTACTCCTTAAAACCTTCACTTGATCCTAACGACATACCCTGGAGTTGGGTACGTGTAGGGGCAAGGTCGGCATTATATTGATACTGCTTATAGAAAGCAGTAGCCAACTCCTCCCAGTTATGAACCTTGGTCCCATCCAGCTGATAGAACCATTCGAGATGAGTCCCTGAAAGACTCTCCTGGAAGAAGTGGATCCACAAATTCTTATCTGCTGAGTACGGTTGAATTTTCCGAACATAGGACCTGAGATGTAGCTTGGGACAAGACGCCCTGTCATATTTAGTGAAAGATGGTGCTTTGAATTTCCGAGGAATAATCACACCAGTAGACAAACCCAGATCTCCAAAATCCAGCCCAGGTACCTGTTGTATTTCCATAGCATTCAGTCTGTCTTCCAGCTGCTTGTAACGGTCTTCTGCCGGAGGATATTGCTCTTCATCAAAATCAGTCTCGTTGTCGGAGACCACCGGACTAGGAACCCTTGCCTCTTGAGGAGTACTCTTGCCAACAGAAGAACCAGCCTCTTCATTCTGCAGAGTATTGCCAAACCTTCGGCCCGAGCTGAACAGAACAGTTCTTCTCTTCTTCTTCTTCTCCTTCTTCAGGAGCAGAGCCTTCAGCTCTTCTTGGCCTTGAGCCAAACCCTTGATTAATTCCTGAAATTGCGCATTCTGCGCCTGAAGAGCTTTGATGGATGTCTCAGTTGATGATGAGTCGGGATTCATGATGCTGAAATAAACAACGAAGAACGGTAAGCAACCTGAAAAGAGGAAAAACCTGCTATGCACATGATGAATGGAATGCGTATGATTTATGTTTTCAAAGACAATCGGGAGTTAACTTTGTAAACAAAAAGGAACACACTTCATTAGATTCAACTTTGCAACTGAAATTATTCAACAGATTGCCCTTAGGCGTTACATGAAAGGAAATACTGAAAAGGGAAATAAAACTGTAAAAGAACATCCGGAGCTCCTTATTGATCCCATGGTCTCCTCTTCTCAGTACGGATGTAGGCATTCAGAGCTCGCTCATTCTCCAACTGCTTTGTCAGCTTCTGGATCTTTGATTCCTGCTCGTTGAACTTTTCCCGGTAAGAATCCCGCTCTTCTCGCAGTTGCGACCAAGATCTCTTTAATGTCTCATAATCAGTAGGTATCTGAGGAGGAAGGACAGTTGGAGGAACATCATCTTTGTCAGCACACTCAAGAATGATAGGTCTGACAGCTTCATACGGCATACCTAACTTCTGAGCACGGATGCAAACCCATTTGTAGTAGGCTTCCATAGGTAAAGAAGTCTTTGGCCCTAACTCTTGTGGGTCAGCTTTATGAACTTTGTCCCAAGCCTTAATGAACCTACGACGCAGCTCGTCACTATCCACCTGAAACTCAAAACTGACGTGAGGCACCAACATCTCATGGGGGCCTGCTCTTCTTGCTCTTCCAAACTGACGGAGCGCTAGACATGGATTGTAAGAGATCCCTCCTTGGGTACCAATCAGAGGAACATTAGGGTATTCCCCGCATCGATCAATAATAGCTATCTCATCCAAACCTCTGTAAGTCCAAATGATGTCTTTATCGGTGAGAGACATTAACATGTGAGCCCATCCTCTTCCTTCTTGGTTCTTCAGTACGAACTTAGGGAGGTGCGAAATAAACCACCTCACCAACAAAGGGATACAACACCATAGGGTTCCTCGTCTTCGGGTAGTACGAGCATGAAGTTGTTGCAAGATGTCACCCAAGAGAGTGGGCACAGGATTCTGAGACGTAAAGATCCTTATGGCAGTGACATTGATGAAGTTGTCAGGATTAGGAAACAAGACCAACCCATAGATTAGGAGAGCCAAGATGTCTTCATATGCCCTAAAGTCCAGGTCATTCCAGAAACTGTTAGCTTTACCAATCAGAAACTTGGCAAGGAAACCCTTAACTCCGCTTCTAGTCACCCAGTTGTCTGTTACCTCTTGATGGGTCAAAGGAACAGCTGCAGCAACATCCTCAAGCCTGAGGGTCTTTTCCCAACCAGTAAAGGGATTCTGATCCAAGATAGGGATACCAAGCAAATCAGAGAACTCTTCCAGGGTAGGGACCAGTTGGAAGTCTTGAAAGGTGAAGCACTGGTATAGAGGGTCATAGAACTGGGTCAGAACACTCATCAACTGTTGATCCCGCTTTGCAGTGACTAAACTGAGAAGAGGACCATGCCTCTGGATGAAGGAAGTGGTGTTTGGAATTCTGCTAACCAACTCATCAAGCAACTCAGGTGAACGAACAAAGTTGAACCGGATAGTATTCCTTCGCACAGGCATCATGATGTCCTACAAAACAGAGCAAAGGTGAAACCCTCTTGTCTTTGAAATGGTCAGTCCTTATGCAGGATGCATGCAATGCTCATGATGTTATGATGTTATGATAAAGCACACCACAAATAGATACAAAGGCAAACATGGTAAGGCACACAAGTCACACAAGGCAAGCCCCTACAGTTTAGGCCAGCATGGGGTCTAGGTACTACCCTCTTTCAGTTTGTTGGTTCATACCTGTCCTAATCAAAAGTAACCGGGTTCTTAGAGGATCCCAATATCATTGACTACCCTCAATCGGTCATAACTCCAGCATCGCAATCTTTTCTTGCGGCCAGAACCATCACGAGAGTTTAGCCTCAATGGGCGTAGCATTCTGCTACTGTTCTAATGGCCAAGTTGTGTCAATTAAGGTTCTAAGGTTGTTGGTGCTTAATGACTCCTTAGAAGACCCATATTCTCCTCGTTGCAACACAAGGGATATCGGTACAGACCAAGGTGCCACACCAACGTAGCCACTGCTTCACCTGTGTCGGTCTATGCCGGACAGGTCCCTCACAGCTTATGCTACCTAAACAGGGTATCCCCAGATCCGGGTTAGGATCTATGTAACTCCCATGCAACCCACAAAGTTAAAGCAGACAAATCAATACAATTGAAAACACAGTTATGAACTAGCCCTAAGGTACACCTCACTTTAAGTTAAATCCCCAGCAGAGTCGCCAGTTCTGTGATCGGTGGATCTGGAACTGACTGTTTAACGCTGGTTCGCGAAATGTCGCGGAAGCAAGAGTCGCCACCGTCTTTTATTTTCTCCAAATGGAAAGGACAAAAGCACAGAAAAATTCCTTATAGAGATTGCTCTCGGTTCGGGAGGTAGATTATAGAAAGGGAAGGTGTTAGCACCCTTTCTATCCATGGTTATCCATGGGCTCTTAGATACTTGCTCATTGTGTTTTCAAAAATGGTTTGTTTGCTTTTCAACTGTGGGTTTTAAAAAGTTTCTTTGAAAATTCCAGTTCGACTCTTGTATCGGTCCTCAAGAGTGTTTGAAAAATTGCTTTCGAAAGCTTTTTGAAAATGTGTTGGTGTGAAAAGTATTTTTTGATTTATTTTGAAGTTTAGAGCAAGTATCTAGAGTCGTCTACCTACCCTAAGGAATTCGTCTGTGTAGATGTCCTTTAAAGTAGTGCCATCCCACCATTGAGAGGTAGGTAGCACCACCGTTAGAGGTGTTCGGGTCAATTCGAGGTTCGGGACATGGTGATCACCAGAGCAATGGGAAGACACCTTAGAAGCTACCCTCATGCCAGGTTCCCGGATCATGAGGACTTACTAAGACATCCTCTACTCGACGATCACCTTTCGAGGCAAGGCAACAGTGAGGCGTACCCTAGGGGTGGTGTGTGATTTGTGTGTCAGATTCATTTGCATTTATCTTTTGTCATGTTATTGGTGATCTAGCGCTTGTTTTTATTTTTGTCCATTCATTCTTTCATGCCTTGATTAACAGTTAAAAATGCGAGAAAAGGTAAAGATTCTAAGCTATTACAAAAGGCGCGGGTCCACATCGTCAAAATTTCCAGGACCCGATTTGACGAAAAATAAAGAAATTAAAGGTAAAAGTAAAGTGCAAGAAATTAATTTACAAGGCCTTGGGAGAGATACATAAATATTATAAAGAATAAAAATAAATATGCGAATTAAATAAGACTTAAAACGAGGGCGTTGGACCCTTTTTGCAAAATTAAATTAAATGACTAAATTAATTAATAAAAAAAAAGAAATTGTTTTTGGTATTTTATGATTTTAATGAAAAAAGATTAATTAACCCTAATTCTAGTTGCTTTTAATTTATTAAGAAAGTATATTAAAATTTAACCTAAAATTAACCCTAATTAATTTACATGCAATTTAATTATAAAAATAAATATTTAATATTTAATTATTTAATTACTGTGGGATAAAAAGATAAAAAGATAAAAATTAATTAAACCCTAATTCTATAAGTTTTGAATTTTAGTAAAAAAATATTAAGATAAAAACCTAAATTTATTACTAAGTGAATTAATGAACTTATTTACAAAAAATACTAAAATAAAATATTTATTATTTTTTCACCTTTTCTGATTTTTTATGTGTTTTTTATATTTTATGAAAATATTAAATTAATCAAACAAAACAATAATTAAAAGAAAATAGAAATAATAAAGAATAATAAAGAATAATAAAAACTTGCAAACCTAGGGGGTCTGCCCCAAATTGGAGGGTTTTCTTTTAGCAGTCTGGGCCCATCAACCTTGGCCTGTTGGACTTTCGTGGCTAGCCTGTAGCTTTATTGACTAGTGTGCACTGAGCTCATCAGATCATGGCCTTTGATTTGATGCCCTGGTACGCGTGGCATGTTTGATTTTGTGGGTGCATGGTGGACACCACTACTGAAATTGCATGTGAATATTAATTGAAAAAATATATGGAAAGAGTGAGGACCTGGGGCTCGAACCCAGGTCATTAACGTTACCAACCAAGCGCTTCACCACTGCTCCACTCAACGCGCGTTTATCATATAATAACTAACAAAAAATATAAAAGAAACAAGTGTTAGTGGGGCGCTTTTCGCGTGAAATTTGAACTGGCCAATCAACTGGTGCCACAGGATCATCTTCCTCGTTGTTTTATTTTTCCTGAAACATAAAAACATAGGCCACGGTTTTCACACCGTTCTAAAAGGCATCATTAGAGAAAATAGCGAATAGCCATTGGATGCTCATAAATTGAGCGCGAGGGTGGATTCATGATCGTCCAATCATGCTTGATTTAATGGTCTAAGTCTTGAATGCTAATTTTCCCTTAAACGAAAACCCCCAATTCCAAGCTTCACAAACCCTAAATATTGTTAATGGTAAATCTTCACATAGGGCACGAAAACAAAATTAAACCATTGGATTAGCATTAGAATCGAACAATGAACATGAATCAAGCATTAAAAATTACAAAAGATGCATGAATTGAGATGCACGATTATGAGTTTTTTTCTGTACAGGTCATGTTCGTTTTACCAATTCTTGATGTTATGATGGATGATTTTGATTGGAAATCCTTCCTTGAAGCTTCAGGAAGGTGATGGGATAAAAATCTCGCCTTGAATCGCCCTGGAAATTGGTTTTCAGATTTCACTTTTCAAGCAAAAATTTCAAGTTTTTTGTATGCTTTTCTGCGCAGCTTTTTGTCAATGAGCATGAGGGTTTTGATTCAGCTTATGTATGGAGTGAATTAGGGTTAAAAAACTTGATCAAAATCCATGAATTAATGAATATGATATTTGATTTTTAAACCATGATTTTCAAATCTTTTTCACATGCTTTTTGATACAAATCACATCCAATTCCATTGGTTCTTTCCATATTTGGCTAGGCACGAAATCTTGAGGATATAATATGCATAAAAAGATTTGAAATAGTAGGTTAAGTATTTTTCATGTATTTAATTGATTTAAATGAATTATTATTAATAAAAATTCAAATAAATAAATAAAAAATGAAGAAAAACTTCCCTTTGGGCCAAGTGGTCGTGCACATGCCTTGGATGATGAATTGTGGAAGAAAAATAGGCCCATTAGCAATTTTAGGTCATTTGAATCAATGTTGACTTTTCAAAATATCCAAACATTTCCAAACTTCCACAAGGCATAACTTGCTCAATTTTTAAGCTTTGCTCATGTTCTTGGACATTTTGGAAAGGTCTTTGAGTCCTCTAACCAATGTCTTTGGTCCCATGTCATTTTGATTTACCAATCTCAAGTTATGGCCTTTGACTTAAAGTCCCTTTTGTTGACTTTCGAAAATGACCTATAATGTTGAAATTGATAACTTTTTGTGAGAGCATTTCTTGGACTTGAAGTATGAAGATGAGTTGTAGGAAATGTCTTTCTCTTCAAAATGAGCTTTGGATGGAATTTTTCTGATGATCCATGTGAAAGTTATGCCCTGGTCAATTTACAGTTGACTTTTTCAGCTGTCCAAATAAGGAAACTTTTGCATCTTGATGATTTTTGAGCCAAGCTTTGAGAATCATGATCAAGCATTGATAAAATGATGTTTGTGGCTTTAAAATGAGATTTTGACCAAAAATTTGAACTTTTGACTGTCAAATGACCATTTTGCCCCTGTAGTTGACTGTAGTGCAATTAGGGTTTTGATTGTGCAATTTTGTGCTGAAAGTCTTGAAACTTAGTATGAGGATGCTTGACCATATTTATAGGCATGTGGGACTTGATTGGGCCCTTGGAAACTTCATTTTCTTGATCAGAACCAAAACCCTAATTTTGACTGCTTAGGAGGCCCTTAAACTGTGCAACCTTTGGGGAGATTTTGAAGCTTGACTTGGCAATTTCTGAAGAATATGGGAGGGCAAATTTTGGGGTACAACAATTTGTAAGTAACAAGACTTGGAAAGCAAACCACTACTGGAGCAACAACTGGCTTGCTACAGTATTCAATATCGACAGGGACGGAATCATTGAAACAAGGCACAATTACATTCACCCCTTCTTCAGAATATTTGGTCATCGTAAAATCATCACTAGATAACATATCTTCGTCTGAGGAAAAGAATTCATCTGCAGAATCATATTCCTCATCTGACTCAGTCTTAGCAAAGCAATCTTTAATCACATTAACCTCATGGTAATCATCTTTTTGGCCTGACACCTTGATAGTATAGTTATCCAATAACAACTTAATACCTCTTCTTACAATGGAACAACCTCGGGAATCCCTGCAGCAAACCTAACAAGATCCATAGTGGTATTCTAATTGACCATCCATATGGCAGAAGGTGGCATGAAATTGCACTAAATCATCATTCATATGGTTCACGTCAAAGAACTGGAATTCTCCAGGACATCCAAAGACTATGTTTACTTCTTCCTCATATTCTTCCCAAGGCCTGATTATATGAATGAGGCCTTCATCCACCATTTCCTGCAAATTAGCCTTTATCTTATCACACCCTTGTATATCAGTACTGCAGATACCACAACCAGTATGGTCATGCGTATAATAACTAAACTCTCAAAGGTATGCATGCATCTTTACTAAGTCTCCTCTGACCGAGTTGATATCATAAATCCAGAAGTCCCCTGGACAACCAGCAACCATGTTGAGAACATTTGTTCCTCCATGCTTTGGCAAAGGATTATCTTTTACATTAGGGCTAACATCCTTAAAGGACAAAAGGCCAGATCTAACCATTTTTTGTACCTCAGATTTTAGAGGATAACAGTTTTCCATATTGTACCCTGGTGCTCCCTGATGAAAAGCACACGTTTGATCTGCCTTATAATACCAAGGCAAAGGTGATGGTATAACGGGGGGTGGCCTGGTCTTGACCAACTTTTTCTGAATCAATGCTGGGAGTAATTCTGCATAAGTCATGGGGATAGATTCAAAAGCCTCTCTCCTCTTATTCTTCCCTTGATTTCCTTGAGGGGTGGTCTTTGATAAGTGAGTATGGTTGGATTTATATTAACAACTGGAGTTACCCAAGCAACCTATTGATGGCGCTGATGATTTCTCCTAGGAGGATTAACCCTTCTCTCTCTAATAACATCATTTGTCTCTCCCTCTTTCTTTTTATCAAACTTGTATGATGGTTTCTTAACACTACCAGAATTTTCACTTATTGTCATGCGACCTTCTCTTACAGCTTCTTCTAAACGAACACCCATTCCCACCATCTCGGTAAAATCACTTGCCACACTCGCCACCATTCTTTCATAATAGAATGCACCTAAAGTCTTCAGAAAAATCTTCATCATTTCTTTTTCTTCCATTTGAGGAATCACCTAGCGGCTACTTCACGCCATCTCTGTGCATATTCCTTTAAATGACTCCTTGTCCTTCTGGACCATTGCCCTGAGTTGATCACGGTCAGGATCCATGTCCACATTATATTTGTACTGTCTAATAAATGCTTCACCCAAGTCATTGAAATTATGAATGTTGGCACTATCCAGGCTCATGTACCATTTCAACGTTGCACCAGTCAAACTATCTTGAAAGAAGTGAATCAACAGGTTTTGATCATTGGTATGAGTAGACATTTTCCTCACATAAATCACTAGTTGAGCACGAGGGCAAGTATTTCCCTTGTACTTCTCGAATTCTGGTACTTTGAATTTTACAGGTATTTTCACATTTGGAACCAAACACAGATCATTCACATTTTGCCCAAAAAGTTCTTTTCCTCTGAGGGCCTTCAACTCTTTTTGCATCCTATCAAACTGGTCCTGAAAATCATCCATTTGATCATATACACCCAAGCTTTCACTTGGTGGAGGAATAGGGAAATAAACTTCATCATTAGCAAATGATAAAACATTCACCGAAGGAGGTGTAGCATAGTGAATCTCATTTCTAGCAGCAGGAGTAACATGCACCACAGGGGGTGCAGGAGCAGAAGCATCCTGAGCAAGTGGAGCAACTTGAGTATCATGATTATAACCCTCTGGTATAAATTTGTATAGCATTCCCCACGGATAACCCTAAGGCATACGATTTTGAACAACAGTGGTTGGAGGAGTAGAAACAGGAACTGTCGGAGCTTCGGAAGTAATCATTGTCTGTTGAGGATGAGCAAGTGGTGGCTGATTCTTAGTAGCCACCAATTATTCCATCAAAGCGGTGAGATTGGCCATACCGACCTTCAGAGCAGAAACTTCTTTGCGTAACTCGCGATTCTCTTGTTCTAGATTATCCATCTTTCTTCTGAAATTAGCCCGAGTATTATACTGATGAGACAGCTTGCTGAATAAAGTAAAGAAGCTCAGTAAGACACCAAGATATGAAAAAAAATGCAAGAAGTATGTATAATATGATGCATCATATGCAATGCACATGATTTATTTTATTATTAATATTTCAAGGAACTCAAAGATTTATAGATAATTTGCAAATATTAAAGTACTAACACATTTGAAATACTGAAAATCTCATTATAATAAATTCAAAACGGATTACAACTTTTTAGTACAAGTTTCAATAATCCCAAGTACAAGTGGAGATAAAGTCTAAAACCCTAAAAAAGAAAAGTTGATGGAGATCACTCTACATGCTGACGCTTCCATGTGAGTCTTGCAATCTGAGCCTTCAGTCGCTTGTTCTCTTCTGCATACCTATTGGCGGCCTCTTTCCAATCACCAGAGTCGAGAAGTCAGCAAGTAGATCCTGACTGGGCTCTAGAGGAAAATAAATCCTCTTGCCTCTCCATCGTCTCTACAGTACGACTCTTAATAATCTCGATCAAGTCATCTTTCTCCTTCATGTCTGCTCGGTAGGACACCTCTAAAGTTTGACACTTATTCTTCCAAGCTTCCTTCTCCTGCTGCATCCTGACTAAGGCAAGCTGAAGCTCTTCCACATCATCTAATAGGGGAGGAATTGTCTTCACAAACATATCATACATGAGTGCTTCACGGGAATACGACATCTTCAACTGGATGGCTCTTGCTTGTACCCACTGAAGGTAAGGCTCCAAAGAAACAGACCCTCTAGGTCCCAAGTCCTTCCTACCCTTCCTGTGAATATGATGTCAAGCCTTTGCAATCTCTTCTTTAGGTTCCTTATAAACTTATTCCTCTTTAAGGAAGAAACATCTAAAATGAATACTATTTGGCTTATCCCTCATCAGATATCCAAGTTATCATCGTGCAAGAACAGGATTGTAGTTAATTCCTATCTTTGTACCAAGAAGTGGTACATTGGGGGAAACTACCACAACTGTCAACAATCTCCACATCATAGTAATCATGATGATACCAAATAATATCTGAATGAGTGAGGGTCATAATCTTTGGAGCCTAACGAGGTTCCTTCCTGACATCCCATAAAGCATCAGACGTAGGTAAGTGAGAAATAAACCACTGATACAACAAAGGCGTGCAGCAAATGATCATCCCTCCATGGTAAGAATCGTGAAGATGAGTAGAGTAATAAGCATCACCCAATAATGTAGGGACTGGGTTTCCAATCATAAAGGTCCTGATGGAATTGATATCCACAAATTTGTCGACATTGGTAAATAAGAACAAAACATAAGTAAGTAGAGCAAAGATGGCTTCAAAAGAAATCGTACTCTTCATCCTAGCAAAGTAACGAGCTTTCTCCAATAAGAATTGTGCAAGAAATCCTCTAATACCTCATTTATTAGTCATGTGGGCTTCAACCTTAGACTTTCCCAAATGGATCAAAGCAACAATCTCATGGGGTTTTGGCTCCCCTTCCAAACCAGTAAAAGGAACAACGATCGGAACTAGGTAAACCCAGTAGATAAGAATACTCTTACAATGTAGGAATCAACTGATAACCAGGGAAAGTAAAGCATCGATACATCGGATCATAGAACTAGACCAAAGTCGATAGAATACCCTCCTTCATCTTGAGCTTTAAAAGAGAAATGATGGACCCATACTTTCTCTGAAAATCTGTAGAACTCTCGATCTCGAGAATCAGACTCATCAACTTAACTATCTTGGGATCTTTGAAACTATAATTCTTAGTCTTACTTTTTCCAGAATCCATGGTAAAAAAGTACTTGAGATATTCACAAAGAGTCAACTTTTAAGTCCCTTGAAATAGAATGTTTTTTTAGAAGATGCTCATGGGTGCATGAATGCATGATATAACAATCACACACAAGATCACAAACATAGGGTTCATAGGTTCAACGTCATGAGCATGAGGTTGAGGGTACTACCCATAAGGTATGATCTAAAAGTTTATCACCTGCTGAACAAGGTTCTAGAGGTTCCCAGAGTCTACATCCTTCCTTCAGATATTACCAACGTCCTGATTGACTTGATAATTAGTAATATTCTCAAGAAAAACTCGTCTGGGTGTAGTATCGCGTGATAACCATTTCTAGATTACTCCGTCATAGCTTCCGCACTACACCTAAAAGGCCAAGATGAGTTAAAGGTTCTACGATCCTCAGTTTCAGCAGGCTCCCACATTGAAAGCAACACGTCTTCTCGATTACTCGGTAAACCACACTACAGTCAAAGGGGCATCCACTAAGTGGGGGACTCATGCCTCCTTTTTGGGTATTACTCCCTCAAAGTTAACATGACTATACCGCATCTCCTATCTTAAGTTTGCCCATGTCCAGATATATGACTTATGAGAAATCACCAAGCACCATGAAAACCAGGAAAATCCAAACAAACATATATACAACATATAATATATAACAAATAATAGCACATACATAAATATAAACAAAGATAGGCTCAACCCACTTAGGGATGGACCAACAGGAGGTCAATATGTCCTCAGTGAAGTCGCCTTTTTTTGTAGCGGTAGAAATGTTGAAACTAAGCCATTGGATTGACTTGACTCGCATAGATCAAATAAAAATTTCCACCGTGCTTTATTGTTTCCAAAGGAATGGGAAAAGAGTGAATAATCCAAAAAGAGGGGGAGAGAATCTAAGTTCGGGGGTTGGTTATGCAAAGGGAATGTATTAGCACCCTAAACATATACGGTACTCCGCAGGAACCTCTTTGAAAATTTGTGTATTTTGGCTATAAGAGTTGTATAAATAGATTGTGGGGATGAGAAAAGAAGTATTTTTTTATAATTTTTGCACCCGCCGTGGTTGCGAACCTTTAGTGCCTACGTACCACCTTCCGTGCAATAGGGGATTAGGGTACACGTAGTTCACCTTTAAAATTTTTAAAACACAAGCGTGTTGGTTTAATTATACGAGACAAGACATCATCATCTTATCCGAGTAGAAAACATACTTACTACCCAAAATTATGAAAACGGAGAATTTGCGTCATCTCAAAGTGGAGGATATGGCTTGGATTTTAAAAATCAAAAAAGATTTGCTCAACACCCAAGTGGAAAATATATCACCTCACTACATATTGTAGAAGTATAGTAGTTCGCATCACTACAAGGATGATTGACAAAAGTCTAATCTTTTGAGAAAATTTTAAAGTAAGAAGCCAAAGTGGAAAAATGGTTTGAATGAGATTGATTGACTTTTAGTTATCTCACAAAAATGTCAATATATTATTAAGTTGATTAAAGTTTGATTAAGAAAATATTTTAAAAATACATGAACATAAGTCCAAGTTTATTATGAAAGCGGTTCAAGTTCAAAAACAAGAAGAGTTTTCAAAAGGAGGGAGAAGATTTTTGAAATTAAAGAAGATGGGAGGAAATGAAGAGACTATCCTAAGGAATAAAGTAAAATCTAGGGCAAAAGAACCATCTAACCAACAAGAAGCCAACACTTGACATAATGAGTCAATGTAGAAATCCTATCCTTTAGATTTAAACCAAGCAACCAAAGATACTAAACCCCTTAAGAAACCAAGCTTCAATTGCATTAAGTCCTCACAAAAATTGGGCAGAGTAACGATTGTATACAGATAAATTCCAAATCATAGACATAGCATGTAATCATAATAACATGCACACAAAACAAACAAACAACCCAATGTCTTGGGGTAAATCCCAAGAACTTCAGACAAAATAATCGTTGAGATCACAAGGTCTCAAGGTAGGTTAAGGTCTCTACTCCTAAGTCAAAGAAGTCCACAATCTCCATAATGCCAAGGATAGTAACCAAGTAGTCCAAGTAACATTAAAAAAATTTAGGGGTCAAGTTGATTATTAAGTACCTTCAAAAAAGAAATGAAAAAGCTCAAATGAGCAAAATAAAAATGACATAAAAGAAAAATGCTCAAATGAGAAAAGATGAAAATAACATGAAATTAAATGCTAAAATAAATGGGCTTAAAGTAAAAGCATAAAATAAAAGCACAAAACAAATTCAATTGTTAGAAATTAGAGGTTAGTTGAATGACCATATTGAAACTTTCATTTGAAACTCATTAGAAGATTGATAAAATCAAAGCCTCTCAATAACAAGTTTCATTTGCTTTTTGTCAAGTATATCATCCATTCAAAATTCTCAAGGCAACAATAAATGATCAATGATGTTTAAGTGATTCACTTTGACCAAAGTTTACGAAGATTTATTAGAGGATTGATAAGACCAATGTCTTCTAACAATGAATCTGAAAATTATTGGATCAAAGGATTCAAATTAATATACGAAGGTAATACCCATAAGGTATGGTCTAAAAGTTTATCACCTGCCGAACAAGGTTCTAGAGGTTCCCAGAGTCTACATCCTTCTTTCAGATATTACCAACTTCTCGATTGACTCAATAATTAGCAATATTCTCAAGAAAAACTCGTCCGAGTGTAATATCGCGTGACAACCATTTCTGGATTACTCCTTCATAGCTTCCACACAAAACCTAAAAGGCCAAGGTGAGTTAAAGGTTTTACGGTCCTCGGTTTTAGTAGGCTCACATATAGAAAGCAGTATGTCTTCCCGATTAGTCAATAAATGACACTACAGTCAAGGAGCCTCCACTGAGTGGGGGATCTCATGCCTCCTTTTTTGGGATTACTCCCTCAAAGTTAACATGACTATACAGCCCATCCTATCTTAAGTTTGCCCAAGTCCGGGTATAGGACTTATGAGAAATCACCAAGCACCCTGAAAAACAGGAAAATCTAGAGAAACATACATACAACACATAATATATAACAAACAAAAGCATATACATAAATAAACAAAGATAGGCTCAACCCACTTAGGGATGGACCAGCAAAAGGTCAATATCTCCCTAGTGAAGTTGCCACTTTTCTATAGCGGTAGATATGTTCAAACCAAGCCATTGGATTGACTTAACTCACACAACTCAAATAAAAATTGGGGGAGAGAATCTAAGTCTGAGGGTATGTTATGCAAAGGGAAGGTATTAGCACCCTAAATATCTACAGTACTCTGCAGGAACCTCTTTGTAAATTTGTGTATTTTGGTTATAAATTTTGTATATAAGAATAGATTGTGGAGTGAGAAAAGAAATATTTTTTATAATTTTTGCACCCGCCGCGGTTGTGAATCTTTAGTGCTTACATACCACCTTCCGTGCAATTGGGGATCAGGGTACTCGTAGTTCACCTTTCAAAAATTTTAAAACACAAGTGTGTTGGTTAGTTTTAAGAGATAAGACATCATCATCATTGTCCGAGTGGAAGAACATACTTACTACCCGCGATTATGAGAAATGAGAATTTGCGTCATCTCAAAGTGGAGGATATAGCTTGGATTTTAAAATCAACAAAGCCTCGCTCAACACCCAAGTGTAAAATATCTCACTTCACTACATATCATAGAAGTATAATAGCTCGCATCACTACAAGGATTGACGAGAGTCTAATCTTTTGAGAAATTTTTTGATGTAAATAACCAAAATGGCAAAATGGTTCGAATGAGATTGATTGACATTTAGTCTTCTCACGAAAATGTCAAAGTATTGTTAAATTGTTTAATAGTTTGATTGAGAAAATATTTTTAAAAATGCATGGCCTTAAGTCCATATTAATTGCGAAAGTGTTTCAAGTTTAAAACAAGGAGAGTTTTCAAATGGAGAGAGAAGATTTTTGAAATTAAAGAAGATGGGAAGAGAAGATTTTTGAAATTAAAGAAGATGGGAGGAGAAGAAGGGACTATCCTAAAGCATAAGATAAAAGCTAGGGAAAAGAACCGTCTAACCAACAAGAAGCTAACACTTGACACAATGAGTCAATGTAGAATTCCCATCCTTTGGATTTGAAACCAAACAAGCAAAGATCATAAACCTCTTAAGAAAACAAAGCTTCAATTGCATTAAGTATTCACAAAAATTGGGCAGAGTGGTTGTATACAGATGAATTCCACATCACATACAAATTATGTAATCACAAAAACCTGCACACAAAGCAAACAAACAACCCAATATCTTGGGGTAAACCCCAAGAACTCCAGGCAAAATAATAGTTGAGGTCACAAGGTATCAAAGTAGGTCAAGGCTTCTAATCCTAAGTCCAAGAAGTCCATAATCTCCATAATGCCAAGGATAATAACCAAGTAGTCCAATTAACATTAAAGCTTTTTATGGTTCAAGTTGATTATCAAGTGTCTTAAAAAAATCTTAATTGAGCAAAATAAAAATAACATAAAAGTAAATGCTCAAATTAGCAAAGATGAAAATAGCATGAAATATAAATGCTAAAATAAATGTGCTTAAAGTAAAAGTATAAAGTAAAAGCACAAAATAAAGTCAATTGTTAGAAATTAAAAGTTAGTTAAATGACCATCTTGAAATTTGCATTTGAAACTCATTAGAAGATTGATAAAATCAAAGCCTCTCAACAAGTTTCATTTGCTTTTTGTCAACTATATCATCCATTTAAAATTCTCAAGGCAACAATAAATGATCAACGATGTTTAAGTGATTTACTTTGACCAAAGCTTATGAAGATTCATTAGAGGATTGATAAGACCAAAGCCTCCTAACAATTAATCTCAAGGTTATTGGATCAAATGATTCAAATTAACATACTTGGGCTTACAAACATGGGGTTTGGGCCACGAATGATCATTTCTCGAATCGGGACAAAATTTAGCGCTATGTTAAGCAATCGTAAGTGAACTTATATAGAAGTCGCACCTATTTTGAGGTCGGTCAATAGCAATCTATGTACTATTTGTTTTGAGAAATGATATGTAAATTATTCTCCAATAACTTTTAGTAAAATAAGAAGGGGATAAGATGAAGAGGGATGGGGGTAAGAATTAAACCACATTTGAACCAAAAATTTAATCAAGCTATTATTAAAATCATTAATCCATTTTTTGTGGAGTTAAACTCAACACCAAAGATCCAATGATGTTAGTAAGCTCATGATCAAAATCTCATAGTCCAAGATCGGCCATAATATATACAAGATAAAATATATTTAAAAAATAAAGAAAATTTTTTTTTAAATGATTTAAAAATGGAAATAAAGGTAGAAAATAGAAACTATATTCAAAACATCCAAGGAAAACTAAATAAGACCATGGAAAAATCATAAATGAGCTCAAATGTTTATATAAAATTTTTGGTAATTTTTAAGTCAGAAACTATTTTTAAAATTAAAAGAAATAGGAAAAATAAACCAAAAATTATGAAAAATAGTAAAGTCAGAAATAAAAATAAAATGAGGTTACTAATATTTGTCAAGAGGTCATTGAATCCTTCCATATTTTTTTCATAATTTAAAAATTAAGAAAATAATTTTTAAACATTTAAAATAATTCAAATAAAGTAAAAAAATTATTAAAAATATCAAAACATAAAGTAAAATTGTTAAAAAATAATAATCAGTAAGAGAAAAATCAATAGAATTTTTCATATTTTTTTCATATTTTTTGAAGTTAAAATGGATTTTTTTATGAATTTTTGAAGTTTAAAACAAATAAAATATAAAATCAGAAAACAAAATAAAGTCAAAAAAAATGTGGACCAATGGATGAGAGTTAAAACACATTAGTAAGCTAATCCAATGGTTCAGATGTGTTGTGCATATCATGGTCTTTAATGAATAAAACACAGAATCATTAATTAAATCAAATTTTAAAAAAAGTGTGGCATGCTATCGTTGGTTTAGAGATGAAACTGTAAAATTAGAGCTCGAGACCGGTACCATTTGCTTTGTCTCTTCAAGACGATTCTAATGGTACCCTCGCGAAAAATTTATATAAGGTGTAACTCAGTCGTTTTAGAAGGTATGATTTGAAAATGGATTTGAAATTTCATGGTCAAAACACACTTCTAGTTGAAAATAAATGTTGCGACTAGAATCAGAATGATGAGAGCTTCATAACAGTATCAAAGTTTGAGAGAATTGGTGAAGGAATCTACCTATTGAAGTTCAAATGCAGAGCTCTGAAAAATGACTTGGCTAGCACGATTTAGGAGGTCTTAGAGTTTAGTTCTTCTTCTGTTAGCTTCAGTGAGGTTCAAGGATGGTGAATTGACAAAGAAAAATGATTGAGGAAAGCTTTAAAAGCAAATTCGAAGTTGCAAAATAATAGGTTCAAGAAGAAGTTTGGCAAGGTGATTTTGGCTCTCTAAGCTTGAGAAAATGAATAAGTTATGATCCTCTATTTATAGGGAAGTTAATTGAATGCTCAAGCGTGTGAAATGATAAGATTTGTAGGGAATTCATGTGAGCCTGATACACGAGTAAGGTGTGACCTATTTAGCATCAAAACTCATTCAGTCCTTGCGTTTCAAGGTTCTAATCCATTTTGGCATGTTGGTTAAACATGTTTAGACCAAAAACGCGTGCTAATTTTATGTTTAGAAGCCACAAGATGAATTTCATATTCAGACTTGAAGTGAAACTTCAATTTCAAGGTACCATTTTTTAATCAATGGCATTCACATCTCAAGGAGTCTTAGGATATGATTCTTGAAGCTTTAGAAAGATGAGATTACAAGATTTATAATGTGCAAAGAATGGAATCAAATGGATGCTTGAGCTGAAAATTATGATGAGTCAAAGTTGAGAAAAAGAGGTTGACTTTTGTACTTAGAAAAATTCTAAGTTTTTCTTCAAAAATTACTTATAATGTCTTGCATCCAAACATGGTCTTCCATTTGAAATTTGCTCTTGACCAAAACAGATGACATGAAGTAGATCTCTTGAATGACATTTTGAGACTTGAACCATTTAAAATCTCCAAAAAATGAGAAATTTATGACTTAGTGAAGTTAACAAAAATTCATAAAATGACCTATAATCTTTTGCATCCTTAGGGCATCTTCCATCCATTTTCAAACTTTGCACATAAAAGTAGAGTTGAGGTTCACATCTTCAAGATCATTATGGAAAAAGAATAGGCTCAAGGAGATAAAAATTGACCAAGTTATGATATTTTGAAGTCACCTAAGGGAATTTGATGGCTTATCTAGAAAACTTGTGTGATATGGGGGCAGAACCGACTGTTAATACTGGTTTGCGTTTTTTGTTTGCAAATATCGCGGTAAGAAAGAGTCGCCACCGACTTTTATTTCATCCAACAAAGGAAAAGGAAAAAGAACAGAAAAAACCTTTTTCGAGATGTTTCTGAGTACGGGGGGTAGATTATAGAAAGGGAAGGTTTTAGCACCCTTTTTATCCGTGGTTTTGCACGGGCTCTTAGGTACTTGCTCATTCATAAATTGTGTTTCTGTGTTTGTGTGTTTGAAAATGTTTTGAAATCAGCCTTAGTGCGGCGTTTCACTTTATGGTAACCCTTGTATCAGTCCTCAAGGGTGTGATAAAATGTCTTTGAAAACTTTGTTTGAAAAGCTTGTTTGAAAGTGTATGTGTAAAAATTGTTGTTTTGAGCAAGTACCTAAAAGTTTCTACCTACTCGAAAAAATAAGTCTGTTCATTTTCTTATTTCCTTTAGACAGGGCTATCCTACTATTGAGGAGTAGGTAGCTCCATCGTTGGAGTTTAAGGGACAATCGAAAGGGATGTAATGGTCATTGAAGGCAAGATGTAAGGATACCTTAGCATTTCAAAGAGACTGTCATCATATAGGCAACATCGAGGGACAATATCATTTCTCATAGGCAACTCGAGGGACATTGAGGGACTATGTCTTTATGATGACTTTTAGATTGAGGGTCTTTTGCTAAGATATCCCTACGTTCGAGGGACATGACCATTATTTTCCGAGGCAACCAAGTGGGGAGTACCCTAGGGGTGCAACTGTGCAATAGTGTGTTTTTTCAGTTATATTTATCTTGCAATTAGGGTTTTTTATCATTCATTTCATCTTTCCATACAATCCTATTAATCTAAGCATTGCATAAAATATAGTAGCTGAAGGTAAAGGCGGAAATGTAAACCTAGGCTATTATAGAGCTTTGGGACAGTTACATAATAGTGATAGTGCGGAAAAGAAATCCTAAAACTATTACATCCTGGAAGCAATTACATGATAATGATTATAAAAAAACGGGAAAAATAAAGCTACGCTATTACAGTTGAATGCGCCCTATACACTATATCTAGGAAAATAAAAATAAGATGAAAATAGCAAAGAAAATGTTTTGGTGATTTTTTATAGAAAAAAAAATGATTTATGATAATTAATTAAATAAACCTAAAAAAAAACCTAATTAATTTTAATTAATAAAAAAATGTTAATTTTGAAGAGAAAAAGGTTAATAAAAAAACCTAAAACCTAATTAATTTTAATTAATAAAAATATTAATTTTGAAAATGTTAATTAAAATACCTAAATACTAATTAGTTCGAATTAAAAAAAAAGGTTAATTTTGAAAAAAGATAATTAAAAAAACTAAAAACCTAATTAATTTTAATTAATAAAAAAAGGTTAATTTTGAAGAAAAAAAGGTTTATGTGTAATGATTAATAAGAAAGAATTAAGTTTGCCAAAAAATAGATAGGGGAAGAAACATCAATGAAAAATAGGGTTAGAAAATAAAAATAATGCAAATGTCAGGGGTGGTTGTTGAACCAAAAATTAATTTAAAACCTAAAATTAATTATTCAATTTTATTATAAAAAATCAAAGGTTTGTGAAAAATAATAGGTTTTATGAAAAAAAAAATTAAACACACAGATGGTTGCCTTAACCTCCTCAGGATGTCTGCCTTGCCATACATTGGTGGTTTTTATAATCCAACCTCAGTGTTTTGTAATAAACCTGCATGGGACCATAATGGTCAAACCTGTAGTGTTGAATCTCATAGACACATTAAACAAATTAGTATACCATGAAATACAAAGAAAATAAATATATGATATTTTGTAATATTAAAACCGATATGGCATGTATAATGCTTCTACACTTTGATCATGAAGATCAAACCAGCCTTACCCTTACTGGAGAAGTAACGAGATGGGGGTTTGTTTGTAGTGAGATGGGGGTTTATAATAAGGATTTCAAGATTTTTAGGGTTCTTGAAAGAATTTGATATTTTGACAGGGTTGTGGCAAAGGTTTTTTTTCTTTTTCATATTTCATTTGTGTGAAAAGAATGAGATTATATAATGGAAATTAGAGAAAAAAATATGGACTTTGAATGTGCAATTGGGCCTCCAATAGTGCAGATTTTTATTCACTTGAGTCTGTCACGTTCCAGGCTAAATCTCAGGGGCTTAAGTGCAATTTTTGAAGTTGAAATGTGAAAACAAAATGTATCATACATCGAGTAATAAATTCTGTCCAAAAATGAGCTCAATCGGATAAACGGTGAATTAGTTATGAATTTTTGAAGTTTTGCCTCATACAAACTTATTTTGGACTCCAGTGTCAACTCTGACATGTTATTCAATAAATAACTGGTATTGATCGGAGCATAATCCGGTCACGACTTTAGAATAAAAGTTGTAGATCTCTAAGCCAGTGACCTTGTGTAAAAATATGGGCCTGATCTGATAAAAATTGACCGAGTTATGAATTTTCGAGGTTTCGACCCAGATGAAATAGTATTCAGCACTTAGGATTTTCGGCGCGTCACGCGCACTCTGAGCCAAAAATGAAGGCCTTTTGGATATCGTTCGAACTCGATACCTCCTGTGAAAACTTATCCAACTCAATTTTTGAAATTTTGGCGCTGGAACCAGCTCGATACGATGAAAATCGACCAAGTTATGATTTTATGAACATGACGCAAATAAACTTCTGTCACAAATTTTCTGTATGAAAATACTTGATAAATCCGCATTTTTGAAGACCTTCTGATCGAAATTGGCTTCCAGCCGTGAAAGATGAAAACGTAGAGGAAGTCAAGACGGAATTTTGGCCACTGGAACGGGTTCAAAATGAGCCAAGATCTTCAAGTTATGAATTTTTGAGTGCGTAAAAACTGCACTTTCAGCACACTTTTTCACCACATTTCTTCGAGAAAACTCACACATTCGGAGACCTTCTTTAAATAATTGGCTCTCGAGCCGAACCTGAATTTGAGAATACGTTATTAGATATTTTGGCGAAAGAACACCTGAATATGATGCGTCGGGTTGGACTTGTGAATCTTTGAACCCCGAATCGTTACAAAACAGCGAACCGATCTTCGGCATGAAAAATACTCTGAGAACATCCATTGGTAAAATAAAAGTCACTTGTAACCTGACGAAGCTTGATAAATATACCTTTATTCCATAACCATAAAACAAATAATATGCATGTATGAAAAGATGGTAAATTTTGGGGTATAACAACTTGTAATCTTTCTTCATCATTAGGTATCTTCCACACAAAATTTTCTTGAAACATTTGAAGTGATTTGTTGATAACCCTTGGAGGAGAATCATGTTTTTGGAATCACTCAAAAATACCAAAAGATGAGTAAGATATAGCCTTTAGAAGTTCAAAACCCTAGCCCGCTAGAGCAACAAAATGCCTTGGAAACCCTTTTCAATTTTGACAAGCCTCCTTTCACAAATACTTTTGTCATATAAATAAAAGTTGTTGAGTATGATAATGAGGAACCATAGCAACCATAACCACTTCCAAATATTGATAATTGAGGGAAATATGCACTTGTGACCAAGAAATCAAAAACTTGTCCAATTAGGTCAAACTTCTTCAATCAACCCTTGTATATTTGAACTATCTTTGACAACTTAAAGAATGATGATTCATAATAGACTTTGTCATGATATTACCTCAAAGCATCTTCAATTATGAAGCTTGAATCTTAATGAAGCTTTGTTAAAGAAGGCATGGCAATAGACTCATGAACCTGTAGATCAACTTGATGGAATGTATTGTGCTTTCACATATAACATCATCAATTAGGGAAATATTTATTATATTAATTATTTAAAAGGTTAATCAATACAAAACATAGATAATCACAAAAGTACAAGTCAATATGCTTGGTGATTCCCCATGAGCAAAGCTAAAGATAGGGAGAAGAGCTAAACCCTAGTGTGTGATCTTGTTGCATTATGATGGTATGTGATGATAGAGAAATATTAGGGGTAAAAATTGTGGTACAACACATAGCTAATCAATTTGGTTAAGTTAGAAAAATAAAATCTAATTAGCTGAATCACTTAATCAATTAGCAAGCCTACCTAATCGAGTAATTAATGTTACTCTTGCTTTAATCAATTAGAAGAAAGAACTAATCAATTAATTAACTTTTTCTTTCTTAAATAATCAGAAGGCTTCTTAATTAATTAGTTAATTGTCCGAATTGGTTTTAAGAAGTTTTAAAAATATTGAAAAGTTTGAAATACTTTTGTGCATGCCTGTATGTGCGTGTGTGTGTGTTTGTGCATGTGCGTGCATGCGTTTATTTTGTTAGTACTGCAAGACTTACTCTTACTTCAATTATATTTAATTGATCAAACAAGAAGATAGAACATTAAGAGTAAGATCAAGTGAGATTTCACAACTTCAATTCCCTCTGGATTAAACTTTGTTTATCTCTTTAAACTAGAACTCTAAAGACTTCATTGTATGGTTGATTCATGACTGATGATATGTGTGATATATTTATTCTTGTTCAATTGTCATTTTTAAAACCTTTAGAAGAAATTAATATGCACAACGCATAATACCATATTCTTTCTCTTTTTAGAAATGACAATACATATTTTAATGAAGTGGTAAAACAAAACAAAAACTAAAATAAAATATTTGGAATGTTAAAGTCACCTTCCCATATAAAGAGAACATATTCAACTCTTATACTAAAAAGAGTTTTATAAAAATATTTGTCGGATATTTAGACGAAGACATGAACTCCATCACACAATTCCTCTTTTCTTGATGAAATTATGACTAATTTCAATGTGTTTAGCCAATGATGAAGTATTAAATTTTTAATAGGATTTATGACCCATTCATTACTTTTGAATTATATTTGAATGTAAACGAATTTAAAGATAAATAACAATTTATAGTAATTACAAAACAGGATTAAATATTTTTTTAAACAATATTTCATCACTTAGTTAAAATCAATATTATACAGAAATACTAGACAAACAGACAATAATATGTGCCACTGTTCTTTTTTGGATAGTTAAATCAATCCTTTTAAAAACTAAATTTATTGTCCTAGATGACACAACATTGTTATGCATGAATCTTTGCAAGGTCTACCGCTTTTGATGTTAAAAAATCAAAAGTGTCAAAGACAAATGATCAAATCTACCAGTGGGTAAACCTCGATCAAATCTACGCATGCAAGTTTCCCTTCTACACATCCATACACCAGAACATCAACTGGCCTAAGAGTCGATCTTCCCTTCTACGGGCCAGTCAAGAAATTCACATGCGCCTGTTTCTTCACATATACCCATGAATGCCTAAATATTTCAAATATAACACCCCTAACAAAGTCATGTTGGTATTTGAATCTTGTAATCTCTTTGCAATGAATAGCATGTTCCCCAAATGTATCCAAGCATGTCTTGCAGTAAATAGGACAAACCTCGTCAACAGAAATAAGGGAATCATTAGCAGATATTTAAGGATGGTACCATACTCTATTGGAGATATATGTTGCGCTAGACCCTTGTGATATGGTGGCAAAATCGACTGTTATACTGGTTTGCGTTTTTTATTCGTAAATGTCGCGGTAAGCAAGAGTCGCCATCGACTTTTATTTCATCCAACAAAGGAAAGGATAAAAGAACAAAAAAAACCTTTTTTCGAGATTTTTCTGAGTACGGGGGGTAGATTATAGAAAGGGAAGGTGTTAGAACCCTTTATATCCGTGGTTCTCCACGGGCTCTTAGGTACTTGCTCATTTTGAAATTGCTTGTGTGTTTTGAAAAGTTTTTTTTAACTTTGTGATAACCCTTGTATCTGTCCTCAAGAGTGTGACGAAGTTTTTTTTTAAAATTGTTTTGAAAAGTGTTTGTGAAGAAAAGTTTTGTTGTTTTGAGAAAGTACTTAAGATTTTCTACCTACTCGAAAAAGACTGTTCGACATCGTTTCCTTTAGACAGTGCTACCCTACTGTGATACAGTGGGAGATATGACTTGAGGTTTTGCGTTTTATCACAAGTGTTGCGGTTTAGCAAGAGTCGCCACCGACTTTTCTTTTATCCAAAAGGAAAGGTGAAAAAGCACAGGAAAGGCCTTTAGAGATGTTTTTTTAGTTCGGGGGGTAGATTATGAAAAGGGAAGGTATTAGCACCCTTTTCATCCATGGTTTTCCATGGGCTCTTAGTTACTTGCTTAGATCACTTGCTTTTGTTTGTTTGAAATTGTGTTTGGTGTGGTTTTGAAAGTATTTTGTAAAAGAGGCCATTCGTTTAGGCAATCTTTGTAATAATTCTCGTTCGTAAGAATGTATACAAAGATGTTTGTCTTTTTTGAAAATGTTTTCAATGTTTGTAAGATGTTTGGAAATGTGTGTGTTTGTTTTGAAAAATAGCAAGGATAGTTGTTTTGAAATAGATCAAGTAACTATAAGTAATCTACCTACTCAAATGTCTTTCTTGTACATTTTCTATTCCTTTGACATTGTCGTCTTACCATTGATTTGGTAAGCAACCCTATCTTTGGATGTAAACTAGATGGGTGTGGGTCATCGTATAACCATGATTAGCAATGTTTGCTAAGTATCTTAGCACTTTGAGGGACCAAGATCATTTTGTAAGGCAACTTTTGAATAGCGTCATCGAGGGACTATGATCTTATATTTGTTTGTTTTGCCAAGATACTTCGCATGCGTAATATGGCTATTTTTATATAAGGAAACCAAGTGGAGAAATCCTAAGGGTGCTTGTGTGCAAGTGTGTTATTTTTCATGCTTTGATTTAGTCTTGGATTTAGAGTTATCTATTTGTTGATTTCCTCTTGCCATACATCCTATTTACTAGCAATATATGAAAAGCAAGTAAAAATGCGGAAACTAAAATCTAAGCTATTACATCACTTTAGGGGGTAGGGGTACAATTTAACGATAGGGATGAAATGGAGACTGAAATATTACAACTATATCGAATGATAATGAGAACAATGTAAAACCAGTGTAAAATAAAAGGAAAACTGCATTTTGGACTGCTATGTGTCGACCCATGCTGCTATGCATTGACACATAGCTTCTTCTTGCCCGTGTAATGTGAAATTTGTTCAATATGAGTCGACCCATAATGGGATGTATCGACTCATACACCTTTTGCATCGACGTGAAACGCGTATGTATCGACTCATAGACCTTTTCCAGCTTCTATTTTGTGACCTGAACTCAGTACGGGTCAATGTATGAGGGTTATGTGTCGACTCATATCCTGTTTTTTACTAAGATGAGTCGACACATGTGAATATGTGTCGATACATGCTGCATTTTCCTGCCTTTAAACATTGTTTTTACTGATTGTATAGGTTAGTTTATGGCATATAATAGATAAGTGTGAACCATAAATGATTGAATAAGCCTAAACAGGATGGAAATGACTAGTTCAGAAAGGTACTAAAGTACTACATCTTGTATTTAAAATAAACAAATCCTTTAATGGTGTATGGAGATATATCAAGTTAAGGAGACTTACCTCTGAGCTGCACTGGCTGTTTTAAATCCGAATGCTTTTTTTTTAAATGTTATGAAGACCTCAATGAATCTACAGGAAGCTACTCCGGACTGTTGAAATTGAGTTAGACTGTGTTGTGATGTTTTTGGTGTTTTGAAGGTGAAGATGATAGCACTACCGGGACTGTTTTTATGATGTTTTGGACCACATTTGTATGTGATGAGTTGTTTGGTTTAAAGGAGAGTTTGTATGGTGGAATGATGGATTGGATTTTCTGTTTTGAACAAGAATAGACTTGGTTTTGAAAATGAATCAAGGTTGCACAAAATATTGTTTTTCTGCTCAACAAAACTCTCTATTCTTTCTCTCTAAAACTTTTTCACTTCCAAAAAATAACCCCTTGTCTTGCAAATGTTTTCTTCTATTTATAGAGAAGGTTTGAGACTTGAGAAACTCAGACTTTTGAAAAATCCCCTGTTATGCCTTTTTTTCAAATTCTTAATGACAAGTTTCTTCATGATGAAGAAAGGAGTGAATTAAGGAACTTAGCCATGCTTTGCAGGTCTTGTGGATTGCTTCTGATGTTGAGAGATTTTTCTGTCATCTTTGGAACAGATTTCAAGCTTTGAAAGAAGAGAGTGGTTAGAAAAGGTAAACTGTATGCAAATGGAAATGTTGCTTTTGCATTTCTAACCGTAAATGGTATCAAGACTTGGACAAAGCTTCAAATGCTTGTGTAATACACTTAGGGTTTGTGTAATTTTTTAATTATGCATGGATTTGGAGAGAACATAGCCTGAAAAGAGAGATTTTGTAGCTTTGGTTGGAATTTTAGTCAAGTGTTCATCACAAATTCTGCTTTGTAATTCAAGAATGAAGCCCCAACTTCATCTCTTCGATCCTCTCAGATCAAGAATGATCTCGATGAGTTCTTTGACTTTTTGGAAAGATTGTAACCTCCCCTACAACTTTCATGTTGACCACTTTTGTTAAATCAAACTAGAACTTGATGAAAATTGGCAAAGAAGTTGGGATAAAAACCTGACCAAAACTGCTGAAAGTTTCTCTAAGTGTTAAATGAAAATGTCATGACTTTATGAATTTATAACTTGAAATCCCAGCATATTTAGGAGAAGTTGTGTAAATAAAAGTTGTAGATTTCATGGAGGTGTACAACTTCCATGTTGGGAACCTTCCTTGAATCATTATGCATCATGGTGTAAAAGTGGTCTAAAGTTAAGAAAAAATAAGAAAATTTTCTATACTGAAAATTTCTAAGTTAGAAAAATTTTCAAATTCAAACCCTAACTTTCAAATTTGGTTTTCTTGATTAACAAGTTTCATATTTTGACATGTCTTGATGAATTATGACCCTTGGCACTTGATTTTGACCAAAAAGTCAAAGTTTGACTTTTCAGTGTACAGTTGACTTTTGATCAGTTAACTGTAAATTTCATCTGTCAATCCAATGAATTTGAAATGTTTTGAGCCATGTAATTAATCCAAGATGATGTAATTGAATCCTTGAAATCATGCTTGAACTCAATTGGTCATTTGCTAAAAAATCAGAAATTGCCCTTCCACAGTCAAAACCCTAATTTTGACCATTTTGCCCTTTTTGTGATTTGACCAAATTTCTTGAGGAATTGTAATCCAAACTTGACCAAATGACACATATAAGTTTAAAATGTTGATGTGGATCAAAAATTATGAAGTTTGACTGTAAATTGGCCATGGTTGACTTTTTCCCCAATACAACTGATTTTTAGGTCAATTGTCCAATTGACTGATCAAAAATGTGGTTCAAGGCTTGAAACTTGTCATGAGTGATCTTAGGAGTCTATAATGATGTTTGAAAGTCATATGAAGCAATTATAGTCCAAAAATCCTTGTGAAAACTCAAACCCTAATCCAGTCTTGAGTCAAAGCAATCTTGTGAGAGAAGTCTTGATAAATGAGAGGGTAAATTTTGGGGTACAACACCTACTATTGAGGAGTAAGTAGCCCCATCGTTGGAGTTTTAAGGGACATTCGAAGGGACAAGTACAGCCACAAAAGAAATGGTTAGGAAACTTTAGTGATTATCCTAAAGTCCTAAAGATCTTTCTGAGGCAACATCTGAATGGGTCATTCTTGATCTTTTGGGACTAGAGGACGACCAATAAAATTCCCTATGCTTTATGGCCGTTCGTCGAAGGCAACCGGAGTGGGGCAAATCCTAGGAGTGAGCATGTGCATGTGTGCTTTTTTCAGTTAATTATCTTTGCACAATTAGGGTTATCTACCTTTTAATTGTTGATTTATCTTTCGCATACAATCCTAATATCCATACATCTAGCAGTTTAATAGTTGCGGAAATTAAAAAGTGCGAGAAATTAAAGTCCTAACTATTACAAGGCTTTTGGGCAGATACATAAATATTTGACTGAAAATAAAGATGTGGAAATTAAAATCCTAATTAATCTATTACAAACTTGAAACAGTTACAATAATTTGAATTAAAAGAAAGTAAAGGTGCGTGCGACGAATTAAATACGAGAATAAATTAGAAGCCTAAAAAATCTAATTAATTAAAGAAATATTTTTGTGTATTTTTTAATGAGAAAAACAATTTAATTGCAAATTAAACCTAATTTCTAGTTAATTTTGATTAATATAAAAACAACCAGGTTAATCTAATTAAACTAATTTATTTTCAATAATAATGAATTCAAATAAAAAACCTAATTCTATATTTTTTGTTATTTTTTAATTTAATAAAAAATGATTTTTGTTGTTTTTTTGTAAAAAGAAATAATTAACAAATAATTAAAAGATAAAAGAAATAAAGGAAAGAAATCATTTTGGGCTTGTGATGAAAGCAGATCAGGGGGTGCATTATTGATTTTCGTTGAGCCCAAATCATTTGGCCCAATCAATTGTCTAGATCCAGTGAGGGCCACGCTTGAGGGTGCATCATGGACCTTGCTTGCATGAGACATTGGATCTGGGAGGATATTGATCCAATGGCATGCATCTTGTGGTGCATGATAGGCACTTGGTTGCGTGGAGTATGCAATCCTGCAACACTTGTTAGGAAAATAATAAAATGTCTGGACCTGGGATCGAACCCAGGTTCTTCCCCTTACACGCTTGCTTGATTTACCGTCTAGGCTGGATGGCTCATCTGTTAGCATAATCAAACAAATACAATATAAAAGAAATAAAGTGATATGTCTCAAGAAGCGCGCCAGAATTCAAACCGGCCAGTGGGAGTCAGCCATGTGATCACCTTCTTCCTCAGATCTGTTGTTTTAGGTATCAGCCTTTTACCTACGGACAAGACCGTCACTAAAGGCTATAGTGACTGTTTTTGTCCGTAACTACATCCCCGCGAGATTCAAAACTAAAATACCAGCAAGATAAATCAATACCAAAGGCGTAGATCAATTGCAAATCGTGCCCTGAGTTCATTGGTACCCACGATTTGGTCTAATTTTTCCTCTACGAAGAATCCCTAATTTGAAGCTTTTAAACCCTAGCAATAGCGTAATTCTATTCCTGCACTAAAACTCAAATCCAAGCATTCAAACAGATTCCAAGCATGATTATAAACACATTTATGCAAACAAATTTGATTTAAAACATGTAAAACCAAGAAAACAAATTGAAATAAAAAGGGGGTAAATTGTGATCTGTATCTTACGATTCTGGAGGCTTTATGACTTGAGAGTAATTGGAATAGCTTCACTACACGCCCAGGAATAGATTGATGGCTTTGAATCGGCTTGAATTTCCCTTTAACCCAAAATTCGAACCACACTTTTTTGTCGAAAAATTTGAGTTTTGTTCTTCTTATTGAGGCAGTCTTTTTGTATCCTCTAGGTCTGGCCTCCTTGTGTATATGTATTGGAACGTATTTGGTTAACAAAAACAGGTTGAATCTTGCACAATTATGAAGAGAAGATTTGATTTGTTTCTTGCATCATTTGTTTCCAAAAATAAGCCAAATCATGCCATTCTTGCTTCAATCACCCCTTGCATGATTTGATCTTGATATGCCAGCATATATCATCTTCCTTCAATGCCAAAAATCATTCCAAAAGCAATTTATATGATTTACTTGATTTTATTTGATTTTATTTGAATTTTAAATGAATAAAACCATAATAAATTAAATAAATAAGTTAATGAGGCATGGAGTGGTTCATGGGTCGTGTCATGTTAGGAACAATATACAAGCATAAAAAGTTGGGCCCATTTGAAGAAAAATGCATTTTGGGTATGGTTGACTTTGTGCAAATTTCCAAAAATGGCCAACTTGGACAATTCACATCTCTCTCAATTTTGACCCTAAGAGGGTGTTCTATGACTTTTTAGGAAGCTTAGGATGTCCTCTAAACAAACCTTTTAGTTTCACCTCAATTGGATCTTCCATGTTCATGTAAGAAGCTTTGACCCAAGAGGTGTTTTTGTTGACTTTTTGAAATGACATATAATGTCTGAATTCATATCTTTTCATGAGTGCATTTTTTGAACTTGAGGGTTGATTATTAGTTGTAGGGAATTGCATCCTATTCAAAATTAGCCTTGGATGGGAAATTTATGATAACGTATGAGAAAGTTATGCCTGGTCAAAGTTTGGTTGACTTTTCCTATAGAAACCCTAATTTAGCAACTTTTGAGTTTTGATTAATTTGGGGCATTCCTTTAGGAATCATGATCAACCCTTGATCAAATGATGGATATTACTTCAAAATGTTGATGTTGAGCAAAAATCTTGAAGTTTTACTGTATGTGGGTCACAATTAACTTTTGACCTAGCACAGTTGATTTTCCAGGCATTTGAGCAGTTGGCTGAGCAAACTTCTTGTGCAAGGCATGAAACTTAACATGGATGATCTTGAGAATATATTAAGGCAATGGAGATCATTTGGGACCCTTGGAACTCAAACATCTTTATGAGGAATGAAACCCTAATTTGAGGCTCATTGTCTTAGGAGGAGGATTTGTCTGGTCAATCCTTAGGCATCCTTGGGAAAGTTGAGGACCTCTGGGAGTATGTTTTGAGTAAAATGAGAGGGAAAATTTTGGGGTACAACATCTACCCTTATTCAATCTTCTTAGACCTGAGGATGTAGATTGGCTTGTCTTCCTTTCGTGATCTAAGGATGGAAGATGATTGAACACTAGAGTGCCCAGAAATTTGCACTCGCATGAAGTAATACTGATTGGTGATATCAAGAATGGGCTTACAGATGCCATTTGGAAGTTGACGGAGAATCATCGAAGATGGTCTTCAAGATTCTATCCAGCAAAGATATCGGTTGCATAAGAGACTCCTTTGCGAGAATTCCTGTGCCAGCCATTGAGGAGGACTTTGCTGGGAAATGTTGATTTATGTCTTAGGAAATGGAGTACAGGAGCTTTGGTTGTCCATTACTCTACTATGGAATTAACTCCTGATTGAGGAGGTGGGAGTAAACTGCATATCTGGTTAGGGTCCAGGCTACACAGCGGCTTATTAGGGAGATGTAAGATCGACCGTATCTGGTCGGGTCCAGGTCTTGTAGTGTTGTAAACTGTTATCTGGAGATAAGAGAGAAGAAACCTAGATAGTAGGGTTAATTCCAGATGAAATCCTGGATAGTTGGGCTATGAGAAGAAACATGGATAGTAGGGTTACTTCGAGATGAAAGCCTGGATAGTAGGGTTACTTCGAGATGAAATCCTGGATGGTAGGGCTATGAGAAGAAACCTGGATAGTAGGGTTACTTAGAGATGAAAGCCTGGATGGTAGGGCTATGAGAAGAAACTTGGATAGTAGGGTTACTTCGAGATGAAAGCCTGGATAGTAGGGCTATGATAAGAAACCTGGATAGTAGGGTTACTTCGAGATGAAAGCCTGGATGGTAGGTCTATAAGAAGAAACCTTGATAGTAGGGTGACTTCGAGATGAAAGCCTGGATAGTAGGGCTATAAGAAGAAACCTATATAGTAGGGTTACTTTGAGATGAAAGCCTGGATGGTAGGGCTATAAGAAGAAACCTGGATAGTAGGGTTACTTCGAGATGAAAGCCTGGATGGTATGGCTATGAGAAGAAACCTGGATAGTAGGGTTACTTCGAGATAAAATCCTGGATATTAGGGCTATGAGAAGAAACCTGGATAGTAGGGTTACTTCGAGATGAAAGCCCGGATGGTAGGACTATGAGAAGAAACCTGGATAGTAAGGTTACTTCGAGATGAAAGTCTGTATGGTAGGCCTATGAGAAGGAACCTGGATCGTAGGGTTACTTCATTTGATCACGTAGCTTAGTTGACTCGTTTGGTTTCGGGAACTGATTTTTCATTAGTTGTCTGCAGATATGACATGTATAACTGCTGGAATTGTTGGTGATAATTGTCTTTCCTGAAAAGATAACAGGGTTAATTATATGTGATGCATGAAATGCATGGTGGAATGATGCTCTCAAAATAAATGAGATTATGTTGTATGCAATATGTATGCGCACGTCATGATGTATGAACATGAGATGCTATTGTGACATATCCGAGTCTGGGAAAATAAATCCCTGACTGTTGCTGGAGAGTATTGGAAATTGAATTTATGATCGTCGTAGAAAAAGTGGTTCTTCTACTTCCGATGGGGATGGTAAATGGAGATGACTACGCTGGGGTTTTATTCCTTTCTGTTTGTGAATATTCTGCAAGGGAGAGAATTTGTTTGAGAATAGCTCTACGGGGGAATAATTTTGTTGGAAAGTGAACTTCCGTAGCTAGAGGGATAAACTCTGTCGGGGATTTGAGTTTTCACATTCAGGGAAATAAACTCTGCTTGGGAGACAAATTTTATGACCCGCTTGCGATTATGAAATTCGGCTGGGGGAATATAGCTGTCTGTTCTCTGAAGAGAACCGGTTGGGGAAAGTACCTCTTGTTTTGGGGAAGCTGACATTAACGCTTTGATTACCTTTACTCTGTGGGGAGTACAAATGTCGCGAGGTCGTATGTATTGATGACTTTGTTTCAAAGCAGTCTTTGCCTCGGTACCTGCTGGACAGAGTAACTGTCAGGTTTGACATTTTTTGTTTTTGCCCCTATTTCTTAAGTTACGAGCAATTGCCTTTCTGTTTCTTATATGAATATTTGTGAATAGCAATCATATTCAAATGCATATGTCAAGAATAAACCATTAGACGTTCTTGCAAAACAAAATAGAAAAAGAACTAACACATAGTTTTTTTTGTAAAAATGATTTGTATTGATTTTCAAAGTTGGCCTATAACAGGCGTTTTTGTACATTGAAGCTGACACTCTAGTAAGAGAACACCGCTGTAAAATGGAAACTATACAATATTGTGTAAAACAGAAAACAGTTATGTAAAACAATCCCATTGGGTTCCAAGTCTGCTATTGTCGCTATGTCTTCGAGCGTCTCATCACTTTGCTACTCGTTCGAAGCTGATTAGATTGATTGGTGTCATTCGAGCTTGATAGTTGATACTGAGGTTTGATCGCGAGGTGATCCAATGGGACATAGTGATACGCTTTACATCCCTAACTTTTTCCTGGACTGCCCTTTCGGGTTTTCAGTCCTCCGAGATACCCCTTTTTACCCAAGCCGCCTTTTCAGGTTTTCGACTTGCCGGGTGTATAGATTTTTTCGTTTTCATCCCTTACTTTTTCCCGAACCCTTTTGGTTCGCCGGGAAGCCCTTATTTTTGCCTAGGCCAGTCAACCTAGCAGGTCTTTTATCATGTGTAGTATCTTTTCACTATGTCCGCATTGACAGGGTGAGGAAGGTCGTCACCGTCCATGGTGGTTAGAATCATGGCTCCACCCTAGAAGATGTTTTTAATCACAAATGGCCCTTCGTATGTTGGAGTCCATTTGCCCCTGGGGTCACCTTGCGGAAGTATGATGCGCTTGATTACTAGATCCCCGACTTGATATTCTTGGCGTCTGACTTTTTTGTTGAAAGCCTTGATCATTCGTTTTTGATACGTATGACCATGCCAGACAGTAATAAGTCTCTTCTCATTGATCAAATTCAGTTGGTCAAGTTGAGTCTAGATCCAGTCGTCTTCATTCAAACTCGCATCCTTCATAATCCTTAAAGAAGGAATCTGGACCTTAATGGGTAGGACTGCCTCCATGCCATATACCGGAGAGTAGGGTGTTGCCCCTGTTGACGTCCATGCTGAGGTACGGTACCCATGAAGAGCGAATGGTAACATCTCATGCCAGTCTTTGTATGTCACTGTGATCTTCTATATGATCTTTTTGATGTTCTTGTTAGCCGCTTCAACAGCGCCATTCATCTTCGACAGGAAGGGAGAAGAGTTATGATGATGTATCTTGAATTGCTTACAGAGTTCGGTGATCATTGTGTTATTGAGATTGGTACCATTTTCAGTAATGATCATCTCTGGCACACCATACCGACAGATTAGGTTATGCTTGATAAACCATGCCACAATGTTCTTGGTCACAGTAGCAAAAGAGGCTGCCTCAACCCATTTTATGAAGTAATCAATGGCCACCAGGATGAAGTGATGCCCATTAGAAGTGGTAGGTATGATTTCTCCAATCATATCAATGTCCCACATTGCAAAAGGCCAAGGAGCTGTCAAGATGTTCAAAGGAACCGGAGGCAGATGCACCTTGTCAACATAGATTTGGCATTTATGACAGGTTCTGGGGTGTTGATAACAATCTACTTCCATAGTGGACCAGTAGTATCCTGCTCGTAGGATCTTCTTAGCCATGGTATGTCCACTTGAATGGGTTTCGAAGATACTTTCATGTAAATCTGTCATAATCCTTTCTGCTTCGCCCTTGTCTACACATCGCAGTAAGGCAGAGTCATAATTGCGCTTGTAGAGGATTCCATTACTGAGGGAAAATTTCGTAGGGAACCTTCTCAGAAACTTCATATCATTGACAGATGCCCCTTCGGGATATTCTTGAGTCTCGAGATACCTTTTCACTTCGTGAAACTAAGGTTTATCTGCTACCTCTTCAGAATCAATCTCGCAGCAGTGTGCTGGTTCATCCAACCTTTCAATGGTGATTCAGGGAGCTTCGTTGTCCCACCTGACTTTGAACATAGAATACATGGTAGCTAGCGTGTCTGCTAACTGATTCTCCTCTCGTGGGAAATGTTCAAAGGTTACCTCCTCAAAGTGCGGGAGCAATGCCAACACGTGTTCTTTGTACGGGTTGTGATTCAGATGCTTTGCATCCCACTCTCCTTTGATTTTGCTTATCACCAAGGCTGAATCCCCGAAGAGATTTAAGAACTTGATCCTGAGGTCGATAGCGGCTTTGAGACCCATGATGCATGCTTCATACTCCGCCATGTTGTTAGTGCAATTGAAACATAGTCGGGTAGTGAAAGGAGTATGACAACCCTCAAGAGATATGATTACAGCGCCAATTCCATTACCGAGTGCGTTCGAAGCTCCGTCAAAAATCATGGTCCATCGGGATCCTTCCTCAAGTCCTTCATCCAGTCCAGGTTCTTCATAGTCAGTCACCAGCATAATATTCTCGTCCGGGAACTCAAAATTCATGGACTCGTAGTTATCCACGGCATGATGAGCCAGATGATCAGCCAATACACTTCCCTTGATTGCTTTTTGGGTTGTATATCGTATTCAGTTAAGATCATCTGCCATCTTGCTATCCTTTCGGATAGGGCGGGCTTCTCGAAGATGTACTTGATTGGATCCGTCTTAGATATCAACAAAGTAGTGTGGGTTAGCATATACTGTCTTAGTCGGCGAGCAGCCCATGCCAAAGTGCAGCAAGTTTTCTCAAGCAGTGAGTATCTTGTCTCACAGTCGATAAACTTTTTGCTAAGGTAGTATATTGCGTACTCTTTTCGACCAGACTCGTCATGCTACCCCAGCACACACCCCATTGAATTGTCTATCACTATTAAGTACAATATTAAAGGTCTTCCTTCAATCGGAGGCATCAGAATTAGTGGTTCTTGAAGGTATTCTTTGATCCTTTAGAAAGTAGTCTGGCATTCATCATTCCACTTTACCACTTGATCTTTCTTCAGAAGCTTAAAGATTGGCTCACAAGTAGAAGTCAGATATGAAATAAACCTGGCGATATAGTTCAAGTGTCCCAAGAAACCTTTAACTTCTTTCTTGGTACAGGGAGCTGGAATCTCTTGTATGGCTTTTACCTTTGTGGGGTATACTTGAATACCTTTGTCACTGTCGATGAACGCCAGAAGCTTGTGAGACCTTACCCCTAAGGTACACTTGTTCGGATTCAATCTCAGCTTGTATGTATTTATCCAGTCAAATAACTTTTGTAGATGGTCAAGGTGCTCCTCTTAGGTTTGACACCTGGGAATCATGTCATCAACATAAACCTCTATCTCATGGTGGATCATGTCATGAAATAAGGAGACCATGGCTCACTGATAAGTTTCCCAGTATTCTTCAACCCAAAAGGAATCACTTTGTAATAGAAGGTTCCCCACTGTGTCACGAAGGTTGTCTTTTCCATGTCTTCAGGAGTCATCTTGGTCTAATTGTAGCCAGAGAAGATTTTTTTTGCATGGTGTTGTCAACCAGAACATCAATATGGGGAAGTGGGAAGTCATCCTTGGGGATTTCCCTGTTCAGGTCTTTGTAGTCCACACACATCCGTACCTTACCGTCCTTCTTAGGTACCAGGATAACGTTAGCAACCCACTGTGGATAGAAGGTGACAGCTAAGAACCCAGTGTTGAACTATTTCATCACCTCTGCCTTGATCTTCTATGAAATTTTAGGGAGCATGCGGCGGACCTTCTGTTTGACTGGAGGACAATCTTCATTACTCGGAAGACGATGTACCACAATATCAGTGTCTAAACTAGGCATGTCTTCATATGACCAGGTGAAGAACTCAACATATTTGTGCAACATCTGTATCAACCGTTGTTTGATCTTAGTCTCCAGATTTATGTCGATCTTGACTTCTTTTCTGTGTACTTCCATGCTCAAGTTTAGCGTCTCAACTGGCTCTTCATGAGGTTGTATAGCCTTCTCTTCCTGATGTAACAATCTAGAAAGTTCTTCGGGTACCTCACAACCGTCCTCACCTTCGTCCTCGGCTTGGTTGATCAAATTTTCAAAGTCATGACTGGAAATAGCAAAACAGTTATCAATGGGATCTAGGGTGGATATGGATCTGCAGTTGGATATATGAGTGTGTGTAAAAGCATAGTTGTATTGATAAAGTGAAAAGCAAAAAAGAAAAACAAAGAGCACGAAATTTGTATGCAAGAAACATCTAATGTTTTATTGATGACATATGAAAATGGCATATAATAGCCCTCACAAACAAAACCATTGTGCCTCGGGTAAGACATAAGGTCGTAGAGTTTAGATTGTTTATTACAAATTTGAAAAACAAGTAAGACAATTACTGCTAAACAAAAGAAATGGGTATAAAATATTTGTCCATCTAGTTACTAGGTCCACCGTTGGTAGTCGGGTAGATCCAGCTGTCAATATCGGAATCTTCCTCACTGTCTTCAATAGCATTGACCCCACGATTGCTGATGCGTAAGGGAGGTCCTCCAGCCCGAGCATGTCGAACAGCCCTTTAAGCTCCTGAAGTAAAGCCCAAACCAAATTTTGTTAGTTTTATGAGTAAAATCATGGAGTTGTTCCCAGTTGGCACACCCACCTTCTTCAACTACTGCTCTGGCGTCGTTGAGAGAAGCCATCTTCAGAGGAGGTTTGGTGCTGGTGGTAGTCTCGATTGATGCCAAAGTCTAGGGAACCTCTTCAAAGTTTTGACAAGGAGTCTCTATGAATTCCCCGTCCATCTCCACATACCTGAAGGAGTTTAGGTGGCTCACCATATACTCCTCTTCACCATGCAGAGTGAAAATCTTCCCCTTCCCCGGATATTTCAGCATTTGGTGCAGCGTAGAAGTAACAGCCCCAGCTTCATAGATCCAAGGGCATCCCAACAAACAATAGTATGATGGCCTGATATCCATCACGTAGAATATGGACCCAAAGGTATGAGAGCCCACTTTGACAGGGATGTCCACCTCCCCATGCACCATTCTCTTCGACCCGTCAAAAGCCCTCACCACAATGTTACTGGTCTTTAGGGTCAAGCCTTCACAACCTAGCCGATCGAGAGCCTTCTTAGGTAGAACATTTAGTGAAGATCTAGTGTCCACCAGCACATGAGCCATAGTAGTGCCCCTGCATTCGATCGAGACATGCAGAGCTTCATTATGCTTCCTCCCTTTCGGTGTCAAGTTGGCATCTGAAAAACCTAACCCATTGTCAGCAGTCAGGCTGGCCACACAGTCTTTGAATTGATCGGCTGAGGTTTCTTACGGCACATGCGCAGTCTTGAGGAATGCAATCAAAGCCTTTGCATGGGCCTCGGAACATAACAACAGAGAGATTTCCCTATCTCTTAAAGCCAACAGTGATTGTCTTTTATTTTTTTTATTTATAAACAGTAATTATGTTCAAATGCATATGTTCAACAATGAATCATTGGACGTTTTTGTAAACAAGACACAAGAGTAAAGAAAAACAGATAGTTTTGCACTTTCAAAGGAATATCTTTGTTTTGACTTTGAGTAAGTATATTTGTACAGTGGGACAAACATTCTAGTAGGAGAACACCGTCGTAAGAAAAAAATGAAAATTTTAATACAAAAAAAAGATAGCTATGTGTATTGATCCTGTGGGTTTCCCATTTTTCTATAGCCTTTGTATCTCTGAGCATCTTGTCTATTTATTTCCTCGTCCGAAGATGATTGAATTGATTAGAACCTCATAGTTTGTCAGTTGAAGCTAAATGTTGTCCGTAAGGTGATCCGACGGGACATATTCATACGCTTTAATTCCCTAACTTTTGCCTGGACCGCCCTTTTGGGTTTTCAGTCCACCGGGAAACCCTTTTTTGCCCAAGCCGCCCTTTCGGGTTTTCAACTTGACGGGTGTACAGATTTTTTTGTTTTATCCCTAATTTTTGCCCGAACCCTTTTGGTTCGCCGGGATGCCTTTGTTTTGCCTAGGTATGTCAACCTAGCGGGTCTCTTATGCGTAGTATCTTTTGACTATGTATGCGTTTGCAGGATGCGGCAGGTCGTCACCATCCATGGTGGTTAAGATCATTGCCCCACTAGAGAAAATGTTTTTGATTATAAATGGTCCTTCATAGGTAGGATTCCATTTTCCCCTAGGATCACCTTGTGGAAGTATGATACGTTTGATCACCAGATCTCCAACTTGATACACTTGGCGTTTGACCTTTTTGTTGAAAGCCTTGATCATCCATTTTTGATACATTTGACCATGGAAAACAACAGTAAGTCTCTTCTCATCAATCAATTTTAGTTGATCAAGTCGATTCTGGATCCAATCGTCTTCGTTCAGCCCTGCATCCTTCATAATCCTCAGAGAGGGGATCTGGACCTCGATAGGCAAGACAACTTCCATGTCGTAAACCAGAAAATAGGGTGTTGCCCCAGTTGATGCGCGAGCTGTGGTACGATAACCATGGAGACCGAATGGTAACATCTCATGCCAGTCTTTGTATGTGACTATCATTTTCTGTATGATCTTTTTAATGTTTTTATTTGCAGGTTCAACAGCACCATTCATCTTAGGCCGATAGGGAGAAGAATTGTGATGCTGAATCTTGAATTGCTCGCTTAATGCGGTGATCATAGTGTTGTTGAGATTTGTACCATTGTCAGTGATGATCCTTTCCGAGATACCGTACCGGCAAATGAGATTTTGCTTGATGAAACGGGAAACAACATTTTTGATAACGGAAGCGAAGGATGCTGCCTCCACCCACTTTGTAAAATAATCAATGGCCACTAAGATGAAGCGGTGTCCATTAGAGGTTGTTGGCTTGATTTCCCCAATCATATCTATTCCCCACATAGCAAAGGGCCAAGGAGCTGTCAAGACATTCAGAGGAACCAGAGGTACGTGCACCTTGTCAGCATAAATCTGGCATTTATGGCAGGTTTGAAAGTGTTGATAGCAATCTGCTTCCATGGTAGACCAGTAATAGTCTGCCCGTAGGATTTTCTTTGCCATCGTATGCCCACTGGAATGGGTGCCAAAAGTGCCTTCATTCAATTCAGCCATGATCCTTTCAGCTTCAACCTTATCTACGCACCAAAGTAACACATAGTCATGATTGCGTTTGTACAGGATGTCGTTACTAAGGAAAAATTTAGCATAGATTCTCCTTAAGAACTTCTTGTCATTGATTGGAGCTCCTTTTAGATATTCTTGAGCCTCGAGATACTTCTTGACTTCGTGAAACAGAGGTTGGTTCACTACTTCTTCAGTATTAATCTCGTGACAGTGTGCTGGTTCTTCCATTCATTCGATTGTGATCTAGGGAGCCTCGTTATCCCAATTAAGTTTAAACATAGATGACATTGTGGCTAGAGCATCTGCTAGCTGATTTTCTTCTCGCGGGAAATGCTCGAAGGTAATCTTCTCAAAATGTGGTAGCAACGTCAAAACATGTTCTTTGTAAGTGATAAGGTTAGGGTATTTGGTGTCTCATTCCCCTTTGATCTTACTGATAACCAAGGCTGAATCTCCGAATACATCCAAGGAGTTGATCCCCATATCTATGGCAGCTCTGAGACCAAAGATGCATGCTTTGTATTCTGCCATGTTGTTTGTACAATTGAAGCAAAGTCTGGCAGTAATGGGAGTATGACACCCTTCCGGAGATATGAGAATAGCACTGATACCATTTCCAAGTGCATTGGATGCCCCATCAAAGAACAGGGTCCATCGGGATCCTTGTTCAGGTCTATCATATGGCCTGAATTCTTCACAGTTGTCTAACATCATGATGTCTTCATCCGGAAATTCGAATTTCATGGACTGGTAGTCTTCTACAGCTTGGTGAGCAAGGTGATCGGCTAACACACTTCCCTTTATTACTTGCTGGGTAGTATATTGTATGTCATATTCAGTCAAGATCATCTGCCATCTCGCTATTCTCCCAGAAAGGGCAAGTTTCTCGAAGATGTATTTTATCGGATCTATTTTAGATATCAACAAAGTAGTATGAGTCAGCATATATTGTCTTAGCCGGTGAGCAGCCCATGCCAGAGCGCAATAAGTTTTCTCAAGCAGTGAATATCTTTTTTCACAGTCGGTAAACTTTTTGCTCAGGTAATAAATGGTGTGCTCTTTTCGGCCAGACTCGTCATGCTGCCCCAATACACACCCCATTGATTTTCTAAAACAGTCAGATACATGATCAATGGTCTTCCCTCGGCTGGTGGCATCAACAGAGGAGGATCTTGTAAGTATTCTTCGATTTTGTCAAAATCAATTTGGCACTCGTAATTCCATTTGACTACCTGATCTTTCTTCAACAATTTGAAGATTGGTTCACAAGTAGCTGTCAGGTGAGAGATGAATCTGGCAATGTAGTTCAAACGTCCCAAGAACCCTCTGACTTCCTTCTCAGTACGAGGAGCAGGCATCTCTTGTATTTCTTTTACCTTGGCAGGGTCTACCTCAATACCTTTGTTGCTGACGATAAAACCTAGGAGTTTACCAGATCGTACCCCAAATGTGCACTTGTTTGGATTCAACCTCAGTTTATACTTCTTCAGTCTCTCAAACATTTTTTGTAAGTGATCCAGATGTTCTTCTTCTGTTTGAGATCTGGCTATCATGTCGTCCACATAGACCTCTATTTCGTGATGTATCATGTCGTGAAATAGAGCTACCATGGCACGTTGATAGGTTGTCCCAGCATTCTTTAGTCCAAATGGCATCACCTTATAGAAGAAAGTGCCCCACTGCGTGACAAAGGTTATTTTCTCCATGTCCTCAGGCTCCATTTTGATTAGGTTGTAACCTGAGAATCCGTCCATGAAGGAAAACACTTTGTGTTGTGTCGTATTGTCAACTAGAATATCAATGTGGGGGAGTGGAAAATCATCCTTAGGGCTTGCGCTATTCAAATCTCTGTAGTCCACACACATTCGCACCATGCCGTCCTTTTTGGGCACTGGAACAACATTGGCAACCCGTTGGGGATAAGAGGTGGAAGCCAAGAATCCAGCGTTTAATTGCTTCATGACTTCTGCTTTAATCTTTTGTGACATATTCGGCCTCATGCGACGAACCTTTTGCTTTACTGGCGGACAATCCTCTCTTGTAGGCAGACGATGTACCACACTATTTGTATCAAGCCCTGGCATGTCTTTATACGACCAGGCAAAGACTTCAACATAATCGTGTAACAACTGAATCAGATGCTCCTTGGTACTGGGTTCCAGATTGGCACCCACCTTGACCTCTTTTTTGTCTTCTTCGGTACCTAGGTTGATTGTATCCACGGGTTCCTCGTAAGGCTGAATGGTTCTCTGTTCTTGTTATAGTATCCTGGCAAGTTATCCTCTTACTTCACAATCTTCCTCACCTTCATCTTCGACTTGGTAGATTAGATTCTCAGAGTGACTAAAGGCCATAGCAGTATTGTTACCCATGGGATCCCGAATGGATGTATACCTGCATTGTGAGTGTGAGTGTGTGTAAGGGTATAGCTATCTTTGAAAGAAAATAGAATGTAAAAGAAAAACAATGAGCACAAAAGTTTGTATGCGAAAACATCCATGATTCATTGATGTCATATGAAAATGAGATAATAACCCATACAAATGGACCATTGTGCCTCGGGTAAGACACAAGGTTTTAAGAGTGCGAATAGTTTTAATATTACAGATCCAACAAAATGTAAAGACAAATTATTGTGGGATAAAAGTGATCGGGAAAAAATCTCTAGCCTCCCAAATACTGAGCCCTCCACTGACAGTCGAGAATATCCAGTCTTCCAAGTCACAACTATCTTCATCATCTTCTATGGTGTTGACCTCACAGTTGTTGATCTTTAGGGGTGGACCTCCGGCACGAGTGCGGCGTACAGCCTTCTGAGCACTTGAAGTGAAACACATGTCAAACTTGTCAGACTTATATGGGGTATCTGGGAGTTGTCCCCAGATAGTGCACCCACCTTCTTCTACCACTACTTTGGCATCCTTCAGAGATGACATCCGGAGTGGAGGTCTTATAATCTTGGGAACCTGAGACACAGCCTTGGTCACTGCCACATCTTGGGGGACTTCTTCAAAATGTTGAAATGGAGTTTCAATAAATTCACCATCTAATTCCACATATATGAAGGAATTGAGATGGCTAATCATGTACTCTTCCTCTCCATGAACGGTGATAATCTTCCCTTGAATTGGATACTTCAGCATTTGGCGCAACGTAGAAGTAACTGTGCCAGCATTGTGGATCCATGGTCGGCCTAACAATCGAGAGTATGAAGGGCGGATGTCCATTACATAAAATGTTGAATTGAAAGTTTGGGTTCCAACCTTTATAGGGATATCCACTTCCCCATGCAACATCCTTTTCGAGCCTTCAAAAGCCCTTACTACTATGTTGCTTGGCTTTAATGTCAGTCCCTCGCATTCAAGTCTATTAAGAGCTTTTTTAGGCAGTACATTCAGAGATGAGCCAGTGTCCACAAAAACATGAGCCAAGGTTATGCCCCTACATTCAACTGAGACATGCAATGCCTCATTATGCTTCCTTTCCCTCGGCGTTAGATCAGCATCTGAAAAACCTAGGCCATTATCCGCAGTCAAGCTGGCTACGCAGTCTTGGAACTGATCGGCAGATGTTTCTTAAGGTACATGGGCGGTTTTTAAGAATTTTACCAAGGCCTTTGCATGCACCTCAGAACATAGTAGTAATGCCAGCATGGAAATTATAGAGGGAGTTTTCCCCAGTTGTTCAACTACATCGTAGTCGCTTCTCTTAATGATCTTCAAAATTTCCTCCATCTCTTTCTGGGAGGTCTCAGGGATGGCCAATGATTGTGTCTTCGTCTTGACAGACTCAACCAAAACACCTTTTCCTCGATTTTCGGTTAATTTGGCGGCAGGAGTGTTGGTAGGAATGATAACAGGGGTTGTGACAGCTTTGTCAGTTGGAGTATTATTAGAGATAATTGTAGGATCGGGGACAGCTTTTGGGGGAGCAACAAAAGGAATGACTACGGGTCCAGAAACTGCTTTTGGGGGAGCAATTTCTGGAGAAAAGATCCTACCACTTCGGGTAATCTTGCTAGTTCCTGCAATATTACTGATGTCGGAGTTGACTTTCTCAGTACTTGAATCTTTGGCGGCTATCCAGTCCTGCTTGATACCATGGTAATAGACATCCCCTCTATAATTCCATGGTACGGTCTTGTCTAGTGAATATGGGACTGGTCCAGGCATTGTAATTATTAAAGGAGTTGCTTTCGGAACTGATGTAATTCTAACGGGTCTTTTGGTGGAGACCCTAGAAGAATTGGCGGAAATGGTAATGATAGAAACATCTTCAAAAGGAATAGGTGGAACAGAAGTCTTTTCAAACAAAATTTCTTTTTTATCTATTAGGAACTGAACGCCTGCTTTCAACAAAGGACAACTGGTTGATGGGGAAAAACAGAAATGGAAAACTTCATCACAGCCCGAGAACACACCGGCATTTAACAAGTTCATTTTTATAGTCAGAAGTGGGATCATAAGTTCATCAACTGAAGTAACAAACAATCCCTCTTCAATGGTATTGTTATTATGGCCATGTCTGCACATAGGTGCAGAAATGACATTTGGCTTTTCAGGTGCATCAAATTCAATCTCTTTTGCTTCAATGAGGTCTTGTATTTTTTTCTTTAAAGCCCAAAAGTTATTAGTGTCATGGTCGGGACTTTAAGAGTGATATGCGCAACGGGCATTAGGATGATAGTGAGGAGATATTATATCGGGGTTTTTTGGAGCTTCTTTCAAGGTCACCAAATTGGATCTTAGTAGATGCGGTAATATTTGAGACGGGGTCATGTTAATTCTGGTGAACCATCATGGGTCGGTGTTTGGCCATATCTTGTTTTCTTTGCGGATATACAGAAACCACCTCTTTCTTTCCGATGAAAGGCTTCCTTACAGTTGTAGAAGAAGATGTATCTTTCTGAATCTTTCCACTTTTATACCGGCTTCTACCCTTTCTCCGGTCAATATTAGTTCAGTAAAGCCTGCAGATGAACTTCCAATTAAATGATTGAATAAGGGACCAGACAAGGTGCCCAAGAACATGTCTACCAATTCTCTCTCAGATAGAGGGGATTGAACTCTTCCAGCTAAGTCTCGCCATTTTTGCGCATAGTCTTTGAAACCTTCATTGGAAACCATGGCCATACTCTGGAGTTGAGTACGGGTAGGCGCAAGACTAGCATTATATTGGTATTGTTTGTAGAAGGCTAAAGCAATATCTTCCCAATTGTGAACGTTGGCTCTTTCTAGTTGGTAAAACCAGTCAAGTTCAGTTCCAGACAGGATGTCTTGGAAGAAATGTACCCATAAGTCTTTGTCAGTGGTATGGGGATGGATTTTCCTTACATATGACCGGAGATGCATTTTAGGGCATGAGACTCCGTCATACTTGGCGAACACAGGTGCTTTGAATTTCGGAGGAATGACAATCCTCGATACTAGCCCCAATTCCTCAAAGTCCAAACCATGCACTTTTTGGATTTCCATCGCACTCAACCGCTCTTCGAGATGTTTATACTTGTCATCAACTAGAGGGTATTGTTCTTCAGAATAGTCTTCTTCTTCCTCTTCCTCTTCTGATTCTGACGGGACAACTGTTTCCTTTCCTTTCCCATCTTGGTTGTCTCTTTCACCGGATGTTGTTGTAAAGTCTAAGGTCCTTCTTGTCTTCCCATGAAATCTTCTTCCCATGTTTAGGACTCCGGTTACCTTCTTTGTCTTCTTTTTCCTCTCTTCATCCATCAAAGTATTCCATTATTCTTGTCCCTTGGCTAGGGTCAAGAGCAACTGCTGAAACTGTGTATTCTGAGCTTATAGATCTTTCATTGTTTGCTTTAGATCCATCTTACTTTAATAAACAGTAGAGATATGAGGAGACTTGTTGCAAATACCTGCTTATGTTATGATTAATGGTATATGCATATGTAATGATTTCAAGGATTTTAAGATTCAGATTTGTTTTAGACAAAAAGGAAACACGCGTTATATTAATAAATTAAAGCTTGAGTACACCAATGCAACTTGGGAAAAATAATACAAAAACTCTAAGATAGAAAGGTAGTACGCATCCTCTTTGGTGCAATGTAGGCATTGAGAGTCTTCTCCTCATGAAGTAGCCTAGTGAGTTCCAAAACCTTCTTCTCACTTGCGTAGAATTAGGCTTCGAAAGTATCTCGCTCCCCCTTGAGTTGTATCCAATCTCTTTGTAGATCTTCAAGAGAGGTGGGAATATCAGGGTGTAGGATAGTGTATGGAACATCTCCTTCCATGATAGGCTCAATGATTACCGGGAGAATGGAGGGGTAAGGCATCATAAGACTCTGAGCACGAGTTCGTACCCATTTGAGGTAAGGCTCAAGAGGGATGGAATTTTTATGCTCCAAAGTCTTGCTATCCACCTTATTCAACATCCTCCAAGCTTGGATAAATCTCTGGCGAAGACCTTGATCATCGTTGTCATAGTCAAACACCAAACCTTGAATCAGCATCTCATGTGGGCCATCCCTTCGGGCGTAACCAAACTTTCTTAAGGCTAAACATGGGTTGTAGGTGATACCTCCCCTAATTCCAAGAAAAGGGACATTAGTGAATTCTCCACAACGGTCGACAATGATAACATTCTCTTTGGATCGGGAGCACCAATGAATATTTGAATGTTCGAGTGTCATCAACCTTTGTGACCACCTTGAACCTTGCTCATTATTTAATACAGATAGGGGAAGATAAGAAATAAACCACCTTTCCAAGAGAGGAGTGCAACACATAAGAACACCTCTTTTCCTCATTGTGGGAGTGTGAAAAGAGTGTAGTATATCTCCTAGCAATATAGGCACCGGGTTGCGGGATATGAAGATTTTGACGGTGTTGACATCTATGAGTTGGTCAGGATTTGGAAACAAAACCATCCCATAGATGAGGAGAGCCACAATTTCCTCAAAGGCTTGTAAGTCCAAGGAATTCCAACAGCTTTGGGCTTTCTCGAACAGGAACTTTGTTAGGAAACCTTTGACACCACTCCTTGTTTCCCAATGAGTTGTGACATCATATGAGTGCAAGTGTAGAGCTTAAGCAATCTCTTCTAGCTTCGGGTCTCTTTCCGTATCGTTGAAAGTTAGTTGATTGAGAATGGGAATCCTCAAGAGTTTGGAGAATTCTTCCAAAGTAGGCACAAGTTGATAGTAGGGAAATGTGAAGCAATGGTGTAAAGGATCAAAGAACTGAAAGAGCACCTTCATCATATCCTCATATATGTTAGAGGTGACCAATTTGAGTAGGTGACCATGTCTCTCGGTGAATGGAGAGTTTTCAGGAATCCTTGAAGCTAGCTCCTTAAGTTGTGGAGGGATCCTTACAAGGTTGACTTGAATAGTTTTCCTGCGAAGTGAATCCATATCCTACAAAACAAGAACAAAGATGAATCCCAAAATCCTTGAAATGGTTAGTAGATGTATATGATGTTCATGATGTTTATGATGTTATGTACAAGTATGCATATACAAACAAACAAATCCTTAAGTTTAGGCTTGCATGGAGTTTTATAGGTAAGTACCCTCTTGAAATTTAGTTGGCTTAATCCTGTCCTAGTAATAGTAACCGGGTTCTAAGGAGCTCAATATCACTGGTTTGTTTCCTTGGCCATTGTTTCAGCACAAGCCTCTTTAATGGTGACCGAAATATCCCAAGAAACCAAACCTCAATAAGTGTAGTAACGAGTATCTACCAACTTCGGACTGCACCATAGTCGGTCATCTCACTACATCCTAAAGGCCAAGTTGGTCAAGTAAGGGTTCTAAGAGTTCATTAGTGCTTCATGACATCACTCAGCGGCCCCGTATATTCTTTGATTAACTCAAAGGCTACCGATACCCATAAATATGTTGCACTAACGTAGCTATTGCTTAGACCATGTCGGTATACCCCGCACAGTTTCCACAATGTATTTCTACTTACCTATAATGTATCCCAAATCTGAGTAAAGGATTCAAATCCAAACAAAGAACCATAGTGTAAAGCATACAAGTCAAACAAAGTAAGCAAATAAATGTGATCTATCCCTAAGGTAACCCTACTTTTAGAATACTCCCCGGCAGAGTCACCAGTTCTGTGATACGGTGGAGAACTGACTTGAGGGTTTTTGTGTTTGATCGCAAATGTTGCGGTTTAGTAAGAGTCACCACCGACTTTTCTTTTATCCAAAAGGAAAGGTGAAAAAGCACATGAAAGACCTTTGAGATTGTTTCTTGAGTTCGGGGGCTAGATTATGAAAAGGGAAGGTATTAGCATCCTTTTCGTCCATGGTTATCCATGGGCTCTTAGTTACTTTCTAGATCACTTGCTTTTGTTTGAAATTGTGCTTTGTGTGGTTTTTGAAAGTATTTTGTAAAGAGGCCATTTTTTAGGCAATCTTTGTAATGATTCTTGTTCGTAAGAATGTATACAAAGATGTTTGATCTTTTGAAAATGTTTTCAATGTTTGTAAGATGTTTGAAAATGTGCGTGTTTGTTTTTGAAAATAGCAAGGATGTTTGTTTTGATATGGAGCAAGTAATTAGGAGCAATCTACCTACTCAAATGTGTTTCTGGTTCATTTTCTTTTCCTTTGACATAGTTGTCTTACCATTGATTTGGTAAGCAACCATATCTTTGGATGTAAATGGGACGGGCATGGGTAATCATATAGCCATGATTAGCAATGTTGCAAGGTATCTTAGCTTTCTTTTTGAGGGACTAACATCATTTGTAAGGCAACTTAGATCTTGTTTTTGTTTGATTTTGCTAAGATACCTCACATGCGTAATATGGCCATTTTGTAAGGCAACCAAGTGGTTTTTACCCTAGGGGTGCTTGTCTGCAAGTGTGTTGTTTTCATGCTTGATTTTATCTTGAATTAGGGTTTTCTACTTGATTGATTTTATTCTTTCCATACAAACCCTAATTACTAGTATGTTATGTAAAAGCGATAAATTGCGAAATTTAAAGTTACTACGCTATTACAACATTTGTGGGAGGGGGGTATACAATTTATGAATGGGGATTGCAATAATATAAACCTAATTAATCTATTACAACCAAATTGAATATATACAAATAATTGAAGAAATATATAAAGTACAAATGCAAATGGAAAGAAATGATTTTTGTGTTTGGATTTTTATATGAAAGAGGTTTTACCCTAAACCTAATTAGAGAAAAATAATTAAATCAAAATTAAATTCAATTAATTAAGAAAAGAAATTAATTAATGAAAGATTTTTTTTAAATAAAACCCTAATTCTATTTAGTTGATTAAAAGAAAATAAATTTAAAGAAGAAAAAAGTGTATTTTTGTATTTTTGCCTTGAAAATAATATATGGTGTTAAAAATATTTTTAGTCTTTTTTGGTATTTAAATAACGTATTTTTAAATGGTATGAAGAAAAATAAATAATATAACATTAATTAAATTTATAAGAAAAATAAATAAAGTATAGTAAATAAAATATTTTTGTTCATGGGAAAATAAAATAAAATAAGTCAAAATATAAAATATATCATTTTTTGTATTTTTCATGATTTTTAGTATTTTAAAAAATATATTTAAAAGGAAAAATGAAATAAATAAGTAAATAAAAATAAATGGGTCAGGGGGTGCCAAAAGTAGGCAGGTAGGTGAGCTAGCAAAAAATAGAAAAAAACACTGCCAGGCCCAAAGGGCCCAGCGCCTGCAAAAAATTGTTAGGGAAACAGAAAATATGAAAAAATGAAAAAGGGGGGTTCACATTGGTTCGAAACCTCGCCCTTTAGGTAAGAAGTGACTTAGTACGCGCGCACTTGCCACGGGGGTGGCTGTTTCATCCGGTCATATAACCAAACCATAAATATATATTAGAAACTGCTTTCTGAAGGCAACTTCGTCTTTAACCTCGCGCCTAGCCGGACCACCTGTATCTTCCTCATCTCTCTAGAAAAATGGAAAGTTCAAACATGAAAATTATGGTGTTTCTTCCCACGAATCCAACTATATAACTTATGTAAGCTAAAAGTCAAAGATAAAAATTAATTTTGCTGGCCCTAAATTGAAACCTAATTTTCTCAGAAATTTCAAATCCAAAATTCTCTATACACAGTCAATATAAATGGGACCTATGAACATGGTCAGCTTTAGAGCAAATATATCTACATTTTATCTTCACAAATCAGGATCAAATGATGCTTGTATGAAGAGAAAGAAGTTTGAAAATTTACCTCTTGCAGCTGGAGTCGTGAATGGAGTTTGAGCAACTTTTGAGATGGCCTGGGGATCTGCTTAGCTTTCCTGGACCTCCTTGAGTGTATTCCAACTCCTACTTTACCTTGAAAGTTCCTGAATCTCTCTACTCAAGTCAACCTGTAAGCTTGATATTTGAAAATGGCGGACAGTGATAGAGGAGTTACAGTCTTGAAACAGGGGCCTAGATTGCTTTGGTATGGTGTATAGAAGGTGTTTGAATGATTAGTTTTCAAAATGCACGAATGGAAATGAAGATGATGAGTTTTGGTTCAAAATTGTGTATCAATGGTGTTCTTGAGCAGATTTATGGTTTTTGAGTGTTTGGGATAGTTTCAGGGCACTAGCATTTGTTTTTCATCTTGAAAATAGTGTGTGTACTTATAGGAAAGAGGTTTTTGAAGAAGTGAAAAACACAAGAAGAGGGGGTTGAATTGAAAACTTAAAATCAAATGCGCAAAGACACGATATTTTTATCCTGGTTTGTTTGATCTCAAACTACTTCAGTCCACCCGTCAAGGTGATTTCGCCTCTCTCCAACGAGGACTTAATCCACTAATCAAAAACTGATTAGAATAACTACTTTGACAACTGTCAAAGTCCTCTTGAGTTATAACCATAATCTTGTCAATCTCAAGGAAAAACTGGCTTAATCAAAGTAAAATAATTTTGTGTATGGTTGTTTTTCGTTACAAAAACAGTTATCACAACTTTGATATTTTACACAATTTAGAGCGTAGAAATAAGTGTGTAAGCTTGCAGCGTTTTGAATTGTATTACAGTAGTGTTGAATATCGTAAACGATTTGTCCTCTTAGCTTGTTTATATAGGAAATGGAACACTGTCCAACATAAAGCGTGATAATGGACATTTAAGCCGTTTCCATATTGAGAAGATCCTATCTGAATGAAGTCGTTGTATGTGATGTTATCTTGATTGAATAGTAACGCTTCAGAATCTTACAATCTTGCCTACTGCAAATGCTTCAGAACATTGATGACTTAGAGAAGTGAGGGTCTGATTGTATATGATCCTTCTGTTCAGAATCAGAGTTTTCTTCACTTCAGCGCAGGTTCTGATCATCATTCTTCAGCATAAATTCTGATTACCTCAGCGTGAAAGCTTCCATAGCTTAATTTCTGATGCTGCTTTGGTCTGAACTTCTGCGTACACAGTAACACAATTTTTAGAGTGCATATTTGTTCTTTGTGTTTGTTATCATCAAAACTCTAATAAAGGGTTGTAGAATCACACTATGTTCTAACAATCTCCCCCTTTTTGATGATGACAAAAACTAGAATTTTCAATGAAAAATATAGAACAAAAAACTTAAGAGAGACTCCCCCTGAGTTGATTACTTCCTTGAGGTTCCTTCTCGTCAGAGCTTTTGATGCATCTCCTTCTGTTCTTATCAAAATGTGTTCCTATTCAAGCTTTTCAGAAAGTAAATGTTAAAATATTCAGAATGTTTTAGACTTTGTCCCAGTATACTGTTATTGAAAATATCTTACTTTCTCCCCCTTTTTGTCAGGTATCAAAAAGCAATATAATCAGAGTCAAAAAGATGAATTATATTGAAAACCGAATGCAATGATATGTTTCAGAAACAAGGAGGTAAAGATAAAAAATTACAGATAAACAGATTTAAAGAAAATCTAAGAAGAAGGGGGGAAGACGTGTGAACAACGCTTCCAACAAGCTCTTGATCTGAGTGCTTGATTCTTCCTGCTTTCCCAAAATGTATTTGATTTCTTTTGTAGTATCTTCTTGTTTATCCAGAATACCCTTGATCTCTTTGTTTGTATCATCTTGCTTATCCAGTCTGGCATGGATTAATGCATTCTCTTTCTTCAACTCTTCCAGAGTTTTCATGACTAGAGACAAAGCTGGTGTATCTTTAGGGGTTGCATGTTGTTCATAACATTCTACAGGCTCTTCTGATTGAACCACTTCTTCTGATGCAATCATGTTTTCTAGAGCAGTAGTCAGAGAGAGACTATCAGAATCTGGTTTAAGCAACTTCTGAAGGATAGTGCTCTTTCCAGGGAGCATTATCCAGCGGAAGAATTTCTTTCTTGCACCATTGGCTCGGAACTTGATCTTGGAAGGCTTTCAGATGATCACTGAAGTTCTACTGAGCCCTTTCATAGACCAATTATTTCAGCTTCAGAGTTTCAGCATTGAGCCATTTTCTGAATCTTTCCCACGGAGAATCAGAAGCAGCAGGATTAGAAATCTCTAGGCTTGCTTGCTTCAAAGAATTGATCCATTCCTGCATTTCTGTTTCAAAAATTAACAGACTCTTACCAACATCTGATTTGGTTGCGGTTGGTTTAGGTTTAGGAATGGCAATTTTGTTTGAGGTGGAAGCTAGACGGTTCAGAACTAGTGGATCAATGACAATTCTGAGGTTGTCAGTTGGATGGTTGATGGGTGAAGGAGTGGAAGAGTCCGAAATTATAATTGGTATGTTAGGGGTGTTTGGTGGTGTAGATTCATAAGGTGAAGGGGTTTTTGGAATATCATGAATAAGGAGAGGTGAGTAAACCGTAAGGGGTTCTATTATTCCAGGGATTGGGATAGAGGTTTCAGAATCTGAAGGAGAGTCTTCAGATTGGTTTGCGGTAGCGTGTTGAGTTTCTGGTTCTGGAATTTTAGAGGATGGGTTTTCAGAAGGTGGAGAGAGAGAGTGTGTATATTTTCTGGTTGTGGTGAGTTGAGGTTCAGATGTTCTGGTTGAGGAGAGTGTGGTTGTGGATTTTCTGGTTATTGTTGAGAGTTTGGATTTTCTTGTTGTTATTGAGTGTTTGGATTTTCTGGGAGTGGAGATTGAGTGTTTGGGTTTTCTGGTATTGGTGAGGAAAAGTCTTGATCAAACAGTTCAATGTCAGATAGAACCTTGGCAAGTTCTGGTTGATGATGTTCTGGATTTGGATTTTGATTGGGGGAGTGAGGTTCATTCAAAAAGTTTCCAAGAGTTACAGATGGGTCAAACTCTATGTCAAAATCCTCAAATGTTTGGGGTGAAGGATTTTCTGTTGGTTGAGGGGGAATGATTTCAGATGTTGGAACAGCTATTGATTCTATAACAGAAACAGAAGATGGGTTACCTTTCTTTTTCGCAGCTTTAGGTGTCCTCTGAGAGGATCCTTTTCCTATTTCCTTCCTCTTTTTGGATTTCTTTAGCACAACCTCTGGAGCTGGCTTGTGCAAATCTTGAATGTTGATTTCTGGAGCAGTCCTATCAGCCTTGCAAGCTTCAAGGTATCTGACTATGATTTCTGGTGAGGCATCTATTTCAGAAAATAGTGGAAAATCCTTCAGAGGGATTCTCCTAGAAGTGATGGCCTCATGAGAAGCAATAGTTGTTTCCCTCTTAATGTTCTCAATAATCTTCATTTTCTTCAGATTTTTGGTGTTCAGAGGTTTCCCAACGGTTACTTCCAGAGTGCTTATTTCTTGAGCCTCTGTCAGATGTTCTATCAACCTGTTTTCTGTTAGAATATCTGAAATCAATCTTCCTAGAGGAATCCAATCCCTCTTATTTCTTTCTTCTTCTCTTGTCTCTTTCACACTTGTTCTGAGATGGTTGAAGAGCAAGTGTGGGAGGTTTATCTTGGTCTTCTTTGCAATGAAGTAAATCAGAAATTGCTGATCAATATTGATGTAATCAGGAGAGCTTGTAGGCTTCCTGTGATTGATACATCCCAGAATTATTCTAGCCCAGATTTTGTGATGATCCTCAAGTCTCTGATCTTGCAGGATGGTTGTCCATAAGTGAAGATTTCCTTGGCAATAGATTTTAGGTCAGAACATCTATCAGCCATATCAATGCATCTGAGTCCACCACCATTGTATCCAATGAGTTTCCCAATAAGATCTTATGTTATCACTATATTCTTTCCCATAACATATGAAGTAACCTGGTGGTTGGATGAGGTAGCATGAATCTAGAACTCTTTGACGAGAATGGGAAATGTTGGACCCAACAGACGGTCAAAATATATGTTCCATCCCTGAGAAGTTACGTCTTCATAGAGATTAAACCCATTTTCTTGTAAACTCTCAAAATCAATGATCAGTTCAGAGAGAACTTCCAGGTTGTCAACAGGAGTGAGAAGCGTTCTAATGGGTTCTTCATATTGTTCCGTTGATGAAGATTCAGGAGCACTGAGATTCTTGAGTCTTGATGATGATTCCATTGTTCACACGGGTTCTTTGAAGAAGATGGAAAGGGTTTTTTTGAAAATGAAGCTTGAAACAAGAGAGAATATAGAAGAGAGTAAAAGAGAATGAATGAAATAGTAAATTGAATTTAAATAGGTTTTTGAAAACATAAATAGTAAGCAAGAAAATAAGTAATGATTATATGCATTAATGAAACCTGAAATTAGGGGATTTAGAAAGATATTTGAAAGGTTACCACTGACAAGTGTCTCAATGCATCCAATCAGAGCCTTGGACCCTTCAGAATTTGAATGCGTATTCAGCCTCAGAAGGTGGCTTGTGAGAGGATGACAGATGTTTGATGATGTGAATTGCACGACTCTATCCTTGAAATGAAACGTTCTGATCTTTATAGATAGACTCTAAGGCAATTGTACTTCTAAATTCTGAAGACAAGTTGATCAGATGTTCACAGAAAACAATAAAGTTCTAAGGGTTAAGATATGCAAATAAAACATTTTATTCTGGGCATAACTTCATGCTGAGATGTTTCAGAATGAAATTGAATCTATCTTCAGAAAAAGGTTTTGTAAATACATCAGCCCATTGATGGTCTGTGTCAATAAATTTTAAGGTAAGAATTCCTTTCTGAATATAGTACTTAATAAAGTGATGTTTTATTTCTATATGCTTAGCCCTAGAATGCAAAATAGGATTCTTACTGAGACATATAGCTGAAGTGTTATCACAGAAGATGGGAATGTTACTCTCAAATATGTTGAAGTCTTCAAGTTGACTTTTCATCCAGAGCATTTGAGTGCTACATCCAGCAGCTGCTATGTATTCAGCTTTTGCTGTTGACAATGCTATTGTGGACTGTCTCTTACTGGTCCATGAGATCAGATTGTCTCCCAGAAACTGGCAGCTTCCAGAAGTGCTTTTACGCTCTACTTTGTCTCCAGCAAAATCAGTGTCATAGTATCCTACTAAGCTGTATTCATTGGATTTTCTATAAAACAAACCCAGATTAGTAGTACCTTTCAGATACTTGAAAATTCACTTAACTACTGTTAAGTGAGATTCTCTAGGATCTGATTGGAATCTAGCACAAAAGCAAACACTGAATAAAATATCAGACCTTGAAGCCGTCAGATAAAGGAGAGATCCAATCATACCTCTGTAGATTTTCTGTTCTACCTTTTTACTTACCTCTTCCTTTTCCAGAATGCACGTGGGGTGCATTGGAGTCTTTGAGGGCTTACATTCTGAGAGATCAAATTTCTTCAGAAGTTCTCTGACATATTTTCTCTGATGAATGTAAGTTCCTTCTGAGGTTTGGTTTATCTGAATACCCAGAAACAATTTGAGTTCCCCCATTAAGCTCATCTCAAACTCTGCCTGCATGCACTTAGCAAACTCTCTTACCAGAGAAGGTTTAGTGGATCCAAAGATGATGTCACCTACATAAATCTGACACACTAAAATGTCATTCTTAAATGTCTTACAGAACAAGGTTGTGTCCACTTTCCCTCTGTTGAATTCCTTTTCTAACAGGAAGTTACTTAGTCATTCATACCAAGCTCTTGGATCTTGTTTCAGACCATAGAGTGACTTCTTTATTTTGAAAACATATTATGGGTGTTTGGAATTCTCAAACCCATGGGGTTGGTGCACATATACCTCTTTATCTGTGTAGCCATTTAGGAATGCGCTTTTGACATCCATCTGATACAGAGCGATGTCATTGTTTACAGCAAATGAGATTAAGAGTCTGATAGATTCTAACCTGGCGACTGGAGCAAAGGTTCTGTATAGTCTATCCTCTCTTACTGACTATAATCTTGTGCCACCAGTCGTGCTTTGTTTCTGATGACTTCTCCTTGCTCGTTCAGTTTGTTTATGAACACCCACTTTGTTCCAATGATGTTGAATCCTTTTGGTTTGGGAACCAGGTCCCATACGTCATTTCTGGTGAACTTATTTAATTCCTCCTGCATTTCCAGAATCCAGTCATTGTCCAGAAGAGCTTCATCAATTGTTGTTTGTTCAATCAGAGAGACCAGTCCCATGAGGGATTCTTTAGAGTTTCTGAATGTTGATCTTGTTCTGATTGAATGATCCTTCTTTCCCAGGATCTTATCTTCTGGGTATGCTGCTTTTGGAAAACCTCTTCTGGAGTTGATCAACAGAGGGTGTTGTATTGCTTATAACATTTCTTTTTGAAGTTGTTGGAGCGTCTCTGTTGAGAACTTCTGATGAGTTGTCTTCAGTGCCTGTGAATTCAACTTCTATATCTGCAAAGAATTCATTCTACTTTGACTTTTGAGGGTCAAGCTTATCATCAAATCTAACATTGATTGACTCTTCAACAATTTGTGTTTCTGTATTGTATACTATGTACCCTTTTGAGCGTTCAGATTATCCTAACATAATATACTTTTGTGCTTTAGAGTCAAACTTGTTCAGATAATTTTTAGTATTCAGAATGAAACAAGTGCATCCAAACGGATGGAAATAAGAAATGTTGGGCTTTCTGTTCTTCCACAGTTCATATGGAGTCTTTTCCAGAATAGGTCTTATAGAGATTCTATTCTGAATGTAACACGTTGTGTTAATTGCTTCTGCCCAGAAGATCTTAGAAATGTTAGTCTCATTGATCATGGTTCTGGCCATTTCTTGCAGTGTTCTGTTCTTTCATTCTACAATTCCATTTTGTTGGGGAGTTCTAGGACAAGAGAAGTCATGCAAGATGCCTTTTTCCTTAAAAAATGATTCAAAATTTTTATTTTCAAATTCTCCACCATGATCACTTCTGACTTTGACAATTCTAATATCCTTTTCATTCTGAACTTGGTTACAGAATGCAACGAACACAGAGTGTAACTCGTCCTTGTGTCTTAAGAACTTTACCCGTGTCCATATGCTATAGTCATCTACGATCACTAACCCATACTTCTTGCCACTAACAAACGCAGTTTTTACTGGTCCAAATAAGTCTATGTGCAGAAGTTCTAATGGCTTAGAGGTGGAAACAACATTTTTAAATTTAAAAGCAGGTTTTGCAAATTTGCCTTTCTAATATACTTCACACAGAGCATCTGAGCTGAACTTCAAATTTGGAAGTCCTCTGACCAGATTGAGTTTGTTATTCTGAGATATTCTTCTCATACTAACATGCCCCAATATTCTGTGCCAGACCCATAGCTCGTTGTTAACAGAGAGAAGACATTTTACATTCTGACTTTTTAGTTCAGAAAGTTTTATCTTATAAATGTTATTTTTCCTCTTTCCACTAAAAAGGATAGTTCCATCTTTCTGACTAACAGCTTTGCATGAATTTTAATTAAAGATTATATCATAACTGATATCACTTAATTGGCTTATGGATAATAGGTTATGCATTAATCCATCAACTAATAGCACATTATTTATAGAGGGAATATTTCTATTACCTACTTTTCCAGAGCCAATGATCTTTCCTCTTTGGTTGCCTCCAAAGCCCACGTAGCCTCCAGGTTTAAGTTCCAGCCTTTGGAACATATGCTTTCTTCTCGTCATGTGTCGAGAGCATCCAGAGTCCAGGTACCATGACTGGTGTTTTAGCATTGCTGCTAAAGATATATGCTACATATATAATTTTGTCCTTAGGTACTCATATCTTCTTGGGTCCTGGTTTGTTAGTTTTACTAAAATTCTAGTTGAATTTTGGTTTGACAGAGTAATCATTACTAGTGTATTTTAGGCCGTGTGTGTGCCCATATATGAAGTGTGATTTAAGTGGAGTGTGTTTTATGACTAAGTCCATGACTTTCTTAGGTGTAGATACCTTACCTTGGTATCCTATCCCTTTTCTGCCATTCCTGATAACTCCATAGATCATTGAAGCCATCTTACTTCTATCTATGTTTTTAGCCAGAAACTTCTGAAAGTTGTGATCATACTCTTTGATTGTCTCATCAGCATTACTGGGAGTCTCTGATATTATTTCCTTCTGAGAGTTTTGTAAATCGTTTTCTAATTTTGAAACCTTTTCTTTTAACTCAGAATTCTCTAATCTAAGACTCTCAGTCTTTTCAGAGTCATAGATAAAATCCCTTTTTAGGTTCTTGAATTTGACTCTGATTTGCTTATACCTTTCCAGAATTTCATTTAGACTTTCTGCAAGTTCAGCCTTAGTAAAATTAATAGTGAATTCAGGGAATACCTCTTCAATGTCTGATTCTGAGTCTGAACCAGAAGCTTCACTGTCTTCTGACACGTTTACCATGAGAGCTATGTTTGCTCTTTCATCATCTGACTTTGAGTCAGCATCAGAAGTGTCTGAATCGTCCCATGTTTCCATGAGGCTTTTCTTCTTCTCCTTGAAGAACTTCTTTTTGGGCTTCTCCTTCTGAAGCCTTGGACAGTCACTTTTGTAGTTCCCTTGCTCATTGCACTCATAGCAGTTAATGTCCTTGTTATTTGACTTTCTATGCCCTGAAGAACCTTCAGATCTTTTATGTCCAGAGGAAGACTCAGACTTTTTGTATCTGGAGGAGGATTCATTTTGATTCTCTGATCTTCTAGGATTTCTGATTTTCCTTTGTCTCTGCTTCCATAGTTGATTCACCCTTCTAGAGAGGAGAGACAATTCATCTTCTTCTGATGAGGATCCATCAGAGGTTTCTTCTATAGCCTGCAAAACCTTAGAATTATATTTTCTGTTAGATTTCAATGCTAGTGGCTTACCTTGCTTTTGAGGCTCATCTTCTTATAGCTCTATCTCGTGACTTCTGAGGGAGCTGACAAGCTCCTCCAAAGATATATTGTTGAGATCTTTGGCTAGATTAAGTGTTGTGACCATTGGCCTCCATTGCTTGAGTAGACTTCTGATGATCTTCTTTACGTGATCAGTAGTAGACTATCCTTTTTCAAGAACCTTCAGCCCAGCAACAAGGATCTGGAATCTTGAGAACATTGCTTCTATAGATTCACTGTCTTCCATCTTGAATGCTTCATACTTCTGAATGAGTGCAAGGGCCTTGGTTTCTTTGACTTGTATGTTTCCTTCATGCGTCATTCTCAGAGAGTCAAACATATTTTTGGTTGTCTCTCTGTTTGAGATTTTCTCATATTCTAAGTATGATATAGCACTGAGAAGTATTGTTCTAGCCTTATGATGATTTCTGAAATCACATTTTTGCTGGTCAGACATCCTTTTTCTGTCTATCTTCTGACCACTTTCATCCACTGGATGTGTGTATCCATCAATTACCATATCCCATAGATCAGCATCATGGGCCAGAAAGAAGCTCTCAATTTTGTCTTTCCAGTAGTCAAAATTTTCTCCATCAAAGACTGGAGGTTTGCCATTGATTCTGTCCTTGTCTTCATGATAGTCATTGCTGAAGATTTAGCTTGGTCCCACCATAGTGTTTTTTTGAAGCTTGGATCTTGTACTTACACGGTTAAGTGTATGAACTCAGAACCAGGCGCTCTGATGCCAATTGAAGAAGTGAAAATTACAAGAAGGGGGGTTGAATTGAAAACTTAAAATCAAATGCGCAAAGACACAATATTTTATCCTGGTTCGTTTGATCTCAAACTACTCCAGTCCACCCGTCAAGGTGATTTCGCCTCTCTCCAAAGAGGACTTAATCCACTAATCAAAAACTGATTACAATCACTACTTTGACAATTGTCAAAGTCCTCTTGAGTTATAACCACAATCATGTCAATCTCAAGGAAAAACTAGCTTAATCAAAGTAAAATAATTATGTGTATGGTTGTTTTTCGTTACAAAAACAGTTATCACAATTGTGATATTTTACACAATTTAGAGCGTAGAAATAAGTGTGTAAGCTTGCAGCGTTTTGAATTATATTGCAGTAGTGTGGACAATCGTAAACGATTTGTCCTCTTAGCTTGTTTATATAGGCAATGGAATCCTGTCCAACATAAAGCGTGATAATGGACATTTAAGAAGTTTCCATATTGAGAAAATCCTGTATGAATGAAGTTGTTGTATGTGATGCTGTCTTGATTTAATAGTAACGCTTCAGAATCTTACAATCTTGCTTGCTGCAAATGCTTCAGAACATTGATGACTTAGAGAAGTGAGGATCTGATTGTATATGATCCTTCTATTCAGGATCCGCATTTTCTTCACTTCAGTGCAGGTTCTAGTCATCATTCTTCAGCGCAAATTCTGATTACCTCAGCGTGAAAGCTTCTATAGCTTAACTTCTGATGCTGCTTTGGTCAGAACTTCTGCATACACAGTAACACAATTTTTAGAGTGAATATTTGTTCTTTGTGTTTGTTATAATCAAAACTCTAATAAAGGGTTTTAGAATCAAACTATGTTCTAACAATTTTGAGGCTTGAAACAACTCAGAAATTGAAATCACATGTTATGGCTTGGTTACTTGTTTTTTAAGCAAAGTTGACAAACATGGTTTCAATGTGGAGTACAAGGGTTTGCAGGGTGGCTAGCAGGCTGTAGGAATGTTTCTTCTTGCTTTTGAATTATTTTGAGTCAGAAACAACAATGTATGGGCTCAAGAATAGTCGACATTATGATTAAAGTCACTTTTCCAAAATGGAAGTGGTGACTTTCTTCCAAAAATGGAAATGCAACTTGGATAATGGCTCAAATGCTTGGAAAATGGCTATACCAGTTGTGTAAGCATTAAATTATTGAGTGATTATAAAGTTTGAAGCTTGCAAAGCAATATTTGTACATCATGCTTGAAGATTGGATCAAGTGTTCTTCACAAAATGGCTTGTAATCCAAGTGACAAAACACCGACTTCTTGCCTTCGATTCTCCTTGATCAGGAATGATCTCAAGGAGTTCTTAGACATTTTGGAAAGCTTGCAATATTCTATTCAACTCATCTTTAAATTGATTTTGTAGAATCCCCTTGGAACTATGTGAAAAATTGCCATGAAGTTAGGTCAAAAATCTGTCTAACTAGGGCAAAATTTCACTAAGTCTTTTTTTAGTTCATGAGCATGTATTCACAACATTATAACTTGAGATCCAAGAACTTTTAGGAGAGGTTGTGTGAAGAAAAGTTGTAGATTTCATGGAGATATACAACTTTCATGTTGGAAGTTTCCTTTGAATGATCTTGTATCATGGTGAAAATTTGGCTTAAAGTTATGAAAAAAAATAAGAAATTTTCAACACTTAGAAAAATTTCTAAGTTTAGAAATTTTGACTTTTCAAAATGAAATTTTGATTTATTGATTTCTTTATGAATAAGTTTCCTATTTTGACATGCTTTGATGAATTGTGATCTTTGGCACTTGAGTTTGACCAAAAAGTCAAAGTTTGACTTTTCAGTATACAGTTGACTTTTAATCAGTTGACTGCAAAGTTCATCTGTCAATCCAATGGACTTGTAATGTTTTGAATCATGTCATTAGGTCAAAATGGTGCACTTGGACTCTTGAAATAATGACTTAAAACAATTGATCAATTTCTAGGTCAAAAATCAGAAATTGCCCTTTCTCAGTCAAAACCCTAATTTTGACCATTTTGCCCTTTTGGAGATTTGATCAAATTTCTTGAGGAATTATGGTCCAAACTTGATAAAATGATACATATGGGTTTAAAATGTTGATGTGGATCAAAAATTATGAATTTTGACTGTAAATTGGCCATGGTTGACTTTTTCCTAATACAGATGATTTTTAGGTCAACTGTTCAATTGACTGATCAAAAGTATGATCCAAGGCTTAAAACTTGACATGAGTGATCTTGGGGATCCATAATGGTCCATGAAAGACATATGAAGCATTGATAGTCCAAATATCCTTGTGCAAACTGAAACCCTAATTTTGGTCATCAGTGCCTAAGGAGGTATCTTGAGCTGATCAAACCCTGGTGCAGTCTTGAGCCCAAGGAGATCTTATGAGAAAATTCTTGATAAGTGAGAGGGAAAATTTTCGGGTACAACACTTTCTTTCCAAATTGTCCAATTAAAAAGAGTTTTTGAAATATATGAAAAGGGACAAATTGGGTTGGAAGGTTTCCTTGGTCAACAAAGATACTCGAATGATAAAAGTGGACTTGGATATTAAATATTTTCAAAGCCAAGTTCTAACAAAACTATCTTTGTTTAGGTTAGCGACCAAACAATCCAAGAGAAAGTGAAAAAACCTAAAGAAATTCATCATTATCCTTAAAACAAAAGTTTTGTTAAAATGAAATCTTATCCTCCTAGATATAGGAGTAATTTTGTACCTACTTGTTTATATTGTGGTATTGTTGGCCATACACCTAATGATTGCTATGATAGAAACATTAGTGTAGCAAGTGGGCATTATGCGTGGGTAAAGAAAGGTACTAATTATGAAGGACCCAAATCAACTTGGGTACCTAACAAAACTTAATTTGTTTTGTAGATATGCTTGAAGACTACATCAAATCTATGGTATCTCGATAGTGATTGTTCCAAGCATATGACGGGAGACATAAACCAATTTTCAAATCTAGTGCTAAAGGTCAAGACTTTTGTCACTTATGGAGATAATAATAAGGCAAGAATTCTTGGTAAAGGCAAAGTTGGTGCACCACCTTTCACATCCATTAAAGATGTACTTTATGTTGAAAGAATAAAGCATAATCTTCTAAGAATAAGCCAATTTTGTGACAAGGGCTTCAAGAACAAGTTCACAAAATATGAATGCTTGATTATAGATGAAGTCACCAATGAGGTAAAACTCAAAGGTAAAAGAATTAACAATATTTTTATGATTTCTTTAGATGAGTCATCTTTGAAAGTAAAATGTCTTATGGTAAACAATAATGAATCATGGTTATGGCATAAAAGGGCAGCCCATATACATATGGAACATTTAAATAACTTAACCAAACATGATATTGTCATTGGCTTACCAAAGATAAAATTTGTCAAATATAAATTGTGTGATTCTTGTCAAAAGGGAAAACAAACCAAATCAACTTTCAAATCTAATAATGGGGTGTCTACTACAAGGCCACTACAATTGTTGCATATGGACTTATTTGGTCCATCAAGAGTAAGAAGCTTCAGAGGTAATATATGCTTTAGTTATTATTGATTATTTTTCTAGATATTCTAGAACTTTGTTCCTTGTTCAGAAAAGTGATGCTTTCAAGGCATTTAAGAAGTATGTAAAGCAAATTCAAAATGAAAAATCATTAAATATTGTATCCATAAGAAGTGATCATGGTGGAGAATTCCAAAATGCATCTTTTGAAGAATTTTGTGAAGAGCATGGTATCTCTCACAATTTTTCAGCACCACGGACTCCACAATAAAATGGAGTAGTTGAAAGAAAGAATCGATTTCTAGTGGAACTTGCAAGAACAATGCTTAGTGATGCAAATCAACCAAAATATTTTTGGGCGGATGCGGTTAGTAAGGCATGTTATGTTGAAATCGAGTTATTATTAGACTTATCTTGAAAAAGACTCCATATGAACTCTTCAAAGGAAGAAACCCAAACATTGCTCACTTTCATATTTTTGGATGCAAGTGCTTTATCCTCAACAATGACAAAGACAATCTCGGTAAGTTTGACGAGAAATCCGACGAAGGTATATTTCTTGGTTATTCTCTTTCTAGTAAAGCTTATAGAATATATAATAAAATAACTTTAACTATTGAAGAATCTATGCATGTTTCCTTCGATGAAACTAACACCTCTAAGAAGTACATAGTTGTTTGTGGTGATGATGATGATATTATAGATCTACCCTCGGAAGAAGTTCTTAATGATCAAATTATAAAACAACTGGAACATCAAAAAGAAGTTTCATAACAAAATACAAATCATAATGATCTACCTAAAGAATCGAGAACTCATAGAGATCATCCAATTGATAAAGTCATTGGTGATATTAATCAAGGAGTTGCAACAAGATTAAATCTCAAAATGCTTGCTTGAACATGGCGTTTGTTTCATAAATTGCACCTTCCAAAGTTGATGAAGCCTTAGGATATGATCAATGGATAATTTCTATGCAAGAGGAATTAAATCAATTCGAGATAAATCAAGTTTGGGAACTTGTTCCTAGGCCAAGTGGTAAACACATCATAGGTACCAGATGGGTGTTTAAAAAAAACTTGATGAGAATTGTATAATTGTTCGAAACAAAGCAAGATTGGTGGCCCAAGGTTATAATCAAGAAGAAGGAATCGACTTTGAAGAAACATATGCTTCGGTTAAAAGGTTAGAAGCTATCCGTTTATTACTTTCTTATGCTTGTTCATTAAATTTTCAGCTATACAAAATGGATGTTAAAAGCGCATTATTGAATGGCTACATCAATGAAGAAGTCTATGTCAAACAACCTCTGGGTTTTGAAGACTTCAAGAATCCTTCACATGTGTTTAAGTTGAGAAAAGCTCTTTATGGTTTGAAACAAGCACCAAGAGCATGGCATGATAGACTTAGCAATTGTCTATGTGAAAAATATTTTGAAAAAGTAAAGCTGATAAAACCTTGTTCATCAAGAAGATTAAAGGTAATACTTTATTGGTTCAAGTCTATGTTGAAGGTATAATATTTGGTTCAACTAACAAAGATATGTGTGAGGAATTTTCATCAATAATGCAAGGAGAATTTGAGATGTCCATGATGGGAAAGATGAACTATTTTCTTGGAATACAAATTAAGCAATTAAAGGATGGAATCTTCATCAACCAATCCAAGTATTGCAAATAATTATTGAAAAAGTTTGATATGTATAATTGCAAAGTAATGAATACTCCAATGGGCACCGGTACTTATGTTGATCAAGATGAATCTGTTGTTTCCATTGATATTACAAAATATCAAGGTATGATTGGTTCCTTATTATATTTGATGGCAAGTCGTCCTAACATAATGTTTAGTGTTTGTCTTTGTGCTCGCTTTCAAGCAAATACAAAGGAATCACATCTCATGGAGGTCAAGCGAATCATGAAGTATCTTAAAGGAACAATAAATTCCGACTTATGGTATCTGTTGTACCCCAAAATTTGCCCTCCCATATTCTTTAAAATGCACAGGTCAAAGCTTCGAAATTTCCCCAAGGGTTGCACAATTCAAGGGCCTCCTAACAGTCAAAATTAGGGTTTTGGTTCTGACAAAGGAAATGAAGTTTCCAAGGGTCCAATCAAGTCCCACATACCTACAAACATGGTCAAGTATCCTCATGCCAAGTTTCAAGACTTACAGCACAAAATTGCACAGTCAAAAACCCTAATTGCACTACAGTCAACTGTAGGGGCAAAATGGTCATTTGACAGTCAAAAGTTCAAATTTTTGGTCAACATCTCATTTTTAAGTCACAAACATCATTTGATCAATGCTTGATCATGATTCTCAAAGCTTGTCTCAAAAAGTCTCAAGATGCAAAAGTTTCCATATTTGGACAGTTGAAAAAGTCAACTGTAACTTGACCAAGGCATAACTTCCACATGGATTATCAGAAAAATTCCATCCAAAGCTCATTTTGAAGAGAAAGACATTTCCTACAACTCCTCTTCACACTTCAAGTCCAAGAAATGCTCTCACAAAAAGTTATCAATTTCAACATTATAGGTCATTTTCAAAAGTCAACAAAAAGGGACTTTAAGTCAAAGGCCATAACTTGAGATTGGTAAATCAAAATGACATGGGACCAAAGGCATTGGTTAGAGGACTCAAAGACCTTTCCAAAATGTCCAAGAACATGAGCAAAGCTTAAAAATTGAGCAAGTTATGCCTTGTGGAAGTTGGGTAATTTTTGGATATTTTGAAAAGTCAACATTGCTTCAAATGTCTTAAAAATGCTAATGGGCCTCTTTTTCTTCCAAAATCCATCATCCAAGGCATGTGCACGACCATTTGGCCCAAAGGGAAGTTTTTCATCATTTTTATTTATTTATTTGGATTTTTAATGATTAATAATTCATTTAATTAAAATAAAATATGTGGAAAATACTAAACCTAACTTTTTAAATCTTTTTGTGCATGGAATAGGCTTAAGATTTCGTGCATGATCAGATTTGGGAAAAATCTTGGTAATTGGACATGATTTGGTGGCAAATATGCATGAAAAGATTGGAAAATTATGGCATGGAAAATCAAATATCTTCTCCATCAATTCAAGGATTCTTTGGACAAAAAATTGAACCCTAATCATTCACACATAAATACTGATGCAAACCCTAGTGTTCATGACCACAAAGCTGTGCCAGAAATCCATAGCAAAGTTTGAGTTTTTAACAAGAAATTCCAAAACTGAAAACACACTTGCAAGGCTTTTCAGGGCAAGAAACTCATTCCATCACCTTCCTAAGACATCACTGAGTCTGACTGGATAGCTTTCCACACGCATACCCCCTTGAATCGGTATACAGAAATCAAAATTTTTCATATAATATGCATATTCGTGTTTTGATTTTCAGGCATTCTCATGGCATTTTATTTGTGGATTCATACTAATTGGACCTTTCTGAAGCTAACCACATGATTGAATTGAATTTTTATGCATTGTATGAAGAATTACCATGAACAATTATTAGGGTTCTTCAAGTTTTAATTTGGGCGTTTATGGATGCTGTAAAATTGGAACACCTCGATACCATGGTCAAAGTCAGGACACCCAGACGAATTCAATGATGGGGTCGCGCCCAATTTATATTCCAAGACGGTCTAATCGCTATTATGGAAATATGCATATTTTGGGGGGGTTTAAAACCCCCGCTAACCTTTTCATGTTTCAGGGAAAAAACAAAACGAGGAAGAAGATGATTATGTGGCAGGACATGATAGGGTGATTTGAATTTTCGCGCTGAATTATCCATTAACTCTTATTTTCTCTTATATTATTTGTTTATTATTATATAATCAAAACGCGCGTGTGGAGAAGTTGGCAAAGCGTATTACTGGTAATCCCTGGGACCTAGGTTCGAACCCCAGGTCCCCATCCCTTTCCAATATTATTTTTCTACTCACGCTTCTGTGCAGTTTCGTTACAAGGGTACACCATACGTCCCTCAAATCCAGCTTGCCACTTGGCCAATGGAGACAATCTGAAGGCCTAGATTTGGTGAATACCATGGGCATGAGTCAAAGAGGTGACACGCTTCCAGGAAAAGTCAACGAAGGCCTCCCAAGATGGGCCTAAAATGCTACATTCATACCTCCAATTGGGGACAGAACCCCCCTAGGTTTGCTATTTCTTTTATATTTTTCATTTTTTATTTGATTCAATTATTTCCTCTTTTAATTAATTTCTTTAATTTAGTTTATTTTCATAAAAATATAAAAATAACAAAAAAAATCAGAAAGGTCATAAAAATAAAATATATTTTATTTTGTAAATAAAACTCATTAATTAACTTAGTTTTAAATTCTAGGATTAAACTTAATATTTTTCAATAAACCTAAAAATTGGTAGAATTAGGGTTTCAAGCATTTTTTATCTTTTTTTCTTTTCTCACCATAATTAATTATTTAATTTTATTTTTTGTAAATACTTGCAATTAATTAATTAGGGTTAATTTTAGGTTAAACTTTAATATCTTTTCTTAATAAAATAAAAATTGTAGAATTAGGGTTAATCTCTCAATTTCATTTAATTCTCTCATAAAAAATCATAAATACAAAAAAATAATTTCTTTTTCTTTTTAATTTCATTAATTTAATAATCATAATTTAATTTCATTAAAAAAAAAGGGTCCAACGCCCTCGCTTACGATTTTTTTTATTCTCTTTGCGCATTTTATTTATTTTATTTCTTATAATATTAATGTAATTCTCCCAAAGCCATGTAAATATTTATCTTTCGCACTTTACTTCTTCATTTTCTGTCAAATCGGGTCCTGGACTTTAATTTTGGCGATGTGGACCCGCGCCTTTGTAATAGTTTAGAACTTTTAATTTCTCGCAACTTTTTAACTGTTAACAAATGCATGCAAGAATGAATGATTAAATAAAAACAAACGCGTCGATCACTATGACATGAACAAGATAAAAATAAACGAATCTGACACACAAATCACACACCACCCCTAGGGTACGCCTCACTGTTGCCTTGCCTCGAAAGGTGATCGTCGAGTAGAGGATGTCTTAGTAAGTCCTCATGATCCGGGAACCTGGCATGAGGGTAGCTTCTAAGGTGTCTTCCCATTGCTCTGGTGATCACCATGTCCCGAACCTCGAATTGACCCGAACACCTCCAACGGTGGTGCTACCTACCTCTCAATGGTGGGATGGCACTACTTTAAGGACATTTACACAGACGAATTCCTTAGGGTAGGTAGACGACTCTAGATACTTGCTCTAATTTCAAAAAACAAATCAAAAATACTTTTCACACCAACACCTTTTCAAAAAGCTTTCGAAAGTAACTTTTCAAACACTCTTGAGGACCGATACAAGAGTCGAACTGGAATTTTCAAAGAAACTTTTTAAAAACCCACAGTTGAAAAGCAAACAAACCATTTTTGAAAACACAATGAGAAAGTATCTAAGAGCCCATGGATAACCATGGATAGAAAGGGTGCTAACACCTTCCCTTTCTATAACCTACCTCCCGAACCGAGAGCAATCTCTTTAAGGAATTTTTCTGTGCTTTTGTCCTTTCCATTTGGAGAAAATAAAAGACGGTGGCGACTCTTGCTTCCGCGACATTTCGCGAACCAGCGTTAAACAGTCAGTTCCAGATCCACCGATCACAGAACTGGCGACTCTGCTGGGGACTTTTAAAGTGAGGTGTACCTTAGGACTAAGATCACTTGTGTTTTCAATTGTTGTGCTTGTTTGCTTTAAATTGTGGGCCTGTCTTGGGAGTTCTATAGATCCTAACCCGGATCTGGGGGATACCTTCTTAGAAAGTAGCAACAAGGCTGTGAGGGAACTGTGCGGGGTATACCGACATGGTTGAAACAGTCTGCTACGTTGATGTGGCACTTTGGTGTGTACCGGTAACCCTTGAGTTCAGTCAAGGAGAGTACGGGGCCTCCGCATGGTGTCATGAAGCATCAACAGACCTTAGGAACCTTAATTGAACTATCTTGGCCTCTTTAGGGTAGTGAGATAACTTACTTTGGTGCAGTCCGAGGTTGGTTGATACTCGATACTACACTCAATTGAGGGTTGCTTTCCTGGAATATTTCGGTCGCCAGTTCAGTGGCTAAATCGAAACGATGAACAATGAAAGCAATCCAGTGATATTGGGACCCTTAGAACCCGGTTACTTCTAATAGGACAGGTTGAGCCCACCAACTTTAAGAGGGTAATACCCAGACCCCATGCTGGCCTGAACTCTAAGGGTTTCTCTTGTGTGACTTGTGTGCCTTCGTACTTGACTATTTGCATGCTTGTTGTCTGACACTTGAGTTTCTTGCAGGTTTTGTTTATAGTCCTTAACTGGGACTCATAACAGGGTTTACTGAGTATTTTGCAGGCTTTATTTAGTCCTTAATTAAGACCCATAACAGGGTTTACTGAGTTTGCTTGCAGGTTTTGTTTATAGTCCTTAACAAGGGCTCATAACAGAGTTTATCCATATTACCCTATGCATCATGACATCATACCATTGCATACATCCTAACCCATTTCAAGGATCTCAAGGGCTTGTGATGCAGGTCATGATAAATCAAACATCTAGCAAGGGGCAAAGAGGATTTATTTTCCTCTAGCCAAGGTTGTCAGGGGCTATGACCCACTGGATATGGTGAGCTCTGACTCTTAAAGAAGGTTCCCCTAACCAAGATTGTTTGGAAATCAAAACCAGACATGATGACTAAAGTCAGGGGCTATGACCCACTGGATATGGTGAGCTTTTGACCCTTGAAGAAGGACTCTCAACAATATGAAGTACCTTCAATCAAGTCACCAGTTTCCAATGCTAACAATTTTCTTGTTTACCCGGCGAGGTCCTTGAAAACATTGCATACATATCATGCATATCATTGCATTACAGGTGTCCTTTTTGCAGGTCACTTACCTTTCTCGCTGTTTATTTCAGCAATGGCCTCCCAACAAGATAACCAGGGACCTCATGCCCAAGAGACTCAGTTCAAGGAGATCTTCTTAAGTCTATCCAAGGGGCAGGAGGAGCTAAGGACACTTCTCATGGAGACTTTTGTCAGGAACAGTGCTGAGGATAAAAGGCTGAAACACCTGCAAGCTGAGGTGGATGCCTTGAAAGTCCAGATGATGGGGCAAGTGACTGCCATTCAAGGGTTAGCTCAGAGACAAGACGAGCTCGGGATTCTCATCAACCAACTGCTTCGGGGTAACCAACTGGGGCAAACGTCTAAGGGAAAAGAGCCAGTCATCGTTCAACCACCTTTGAGACAAGGAGGTAAAGGGAGAGCCCCTCAAGTGGCTTCAGGGTCACAAACTCAGCAGCAACTTCAGCAGTTTCAGCCAGACAAGCCCAGGAGGCAATTCACCCAGCTCAACATGTCGCTGTTTCAAGCTTTACAACGCCTGTTGAGGTTAAACCTGATCACATTAAGGGCTCATCCCCGGAACCCCAACACAGCATCTCCTGTCTATGATCCCAATAAAAGGTGTGCCTACCACTCTGCCAGTCCAGGACATGATACAAATGAGTGTTGGGCTCTGAAGAACAAGATCCAGGACCTGATTGATGAAGGGGCATTGGAATTCACACAAGATGGTAAGGCTGAATTTTTCTACCATCCCTCCAAGGCTCACCAGTTGAAGTGACAAGCCCTGAGACTAGAAAACTTTTGTTCATTCGAATGTTCAAGTTGAAATTTTCTTGTGTTCAAACATTTACTCATGTTAAACGTTGTTATTTCATTAATGCATCGCATATGTCTGTTTTGAAGCAATATATTCGTATTCACTATATGCAAATTATTTTCATATTTTTTCTGATGATCAACGCTCGGTTAATAATTCTAAGCCTCTTGAGGGAGGATGACGAAAACGATATCACGATCTACAGTATGCTTTTGAACAGACCCCACTGATGAAGTACAGGCATTGTTTCAAATCCCTAAACACTGGAGTTATAAGGAAGATAATCCCTCGTCAACCCCTCTGAGCCAAAGAAGTAGGAGTTTTTCTTTTCGAAATTTAAAACCCTTAATCATAACCTGGGGCAGGGTAGTCTCTCAGTTGATCCAAGTGCATAACGAATGGCACCAAAGAGGTCCTTACAAAACAAAGAAAGACAGTGATGGTTCAGAATAATCAATAAAGAAAGGCAGTCATTATCTCAAAAATAAAAAAACCCATTAAGTCAAAACCCATGAAGGAGACTTACAAAACTGGGGCATCCCGCTGACTGTAATTCCAAAAAAGGAAACAGTTCAGGCAAAAAAAGAAAGGGATAACAAAAATCAGACAAGAAAGAGGTCTTATAAACCCTCAACAAAAAAAGGAATGACTGCCTATTCAAAATAAGTTATCAACATCCGAATCATCACCGGAAAATCAGAGCAAAGACTCAAACAAGGTCTAACGTATGATCAACTGAGATTAGGTTTGGAGAACATCACGAAGAACGGGTGGGTACAAATAAAATTTGAGCCTTTATCCTTTGTTTCTTAAACCGTGAACCAAGCCACGTTATAACCCTTAAAAGTCCTAGCTGAAGCATGGGTTAGTTCGAAAGCATACTGTTACGAAAGGTATCCTGACTCCTTAAGGCCTACGGTAAATACGGAGTTGACATCATGTTTTACAAACATTCACTTGTTTTATGAAAAGACTGCATTTTCAAAATTTTCAAGACAGACATAAGCTTTGCATTTTTAACATAACTTTGTTTGCGTATGACTTTTTGTTTGAACAGCATAGAAGTTCGCACGACGAAAGTTTAATGAACAGAAGCATTTCCAATCAAGGGGCATGGCATGAGCATTGTCCATTATCTGGGGCATGACAAAACACTGCTAACAGGGGCAACTCCCTACATCCTGAGAGCGTGGACATAGTCGAAGAAAAATACTACGCGTAATCAAAGACCCGCTAGGTTAACATACCTAGGCAAAAATAAGGGCTTCCCGACGAACCAAAAGGGTTCGGGCAAAATGAAGGGATGAAATGAAAAAATCTGTACACCCGGCAAGTTAAAAACCTGAAAAGGCGGCTTGGGCAAAAATGGGTATCCCGGTGGACTGAAAACCCGAAAGGGCGGTCCAGGCAAAAGTTAGGGATCAAAGCGTACGACTATGTCCCGGCATCTCGTCACGTGCCTACTAGAAGAAGGTTTGCCTATCAACAACTATCAGCACCCCACAGGTGCCTTCTCCCATAGAAACAGGGGCAATAATGAGTCGTCCAGGCAATCCAGTTGCTCTGTCAACCAAAGTACAAAGGAAAAATCAATATAAAGATGATTACCATCTACCTTTACAAATTCCAGATCGTGGGTTAACATCCGAAACCAAACAGGACAATCATCCACTTAATCACCATCAGGCAACCCTACACCGGTTCTTTCTCAACTTTCAGACAAAGTCTTACACGGACTTATCCACAGGCAACCCTACACCGGTTCCTTCTCAATTTTCAGACGAAGTCTTACACGGACTTACCATCAAAGTAACCCTACGCCGGTTCCTTTTCTTTCAGAAGAAGTCTTACACAGACTTATCTCAAGATAACCTTACCCCGGTTCATCAAGAAGTTTTACACGATCTTATCCTGCAGTAACCTTACCCCGGTTCCTCCAGAAGTCTTACACGGACTTACATCAAGGATAACCTTACCCCGGTTCATCAAGAAGTTTTACACGAACTTATCCTGCAGTAACCTTACCCCGGTTCCTCCAGAAGTCTTACACGGACTTACATCAAGGATAACCTTACCCCGGTTCATCAAGAAGTTTTACACGGACTTACCCTGCAGTAATCTTACCCCGGTTCCTCCAGAAGTTTTACACGAACTTATCCCGAAGTAACCCTACATAGGTTATCTCTTTCCAGACGTAGTCTTACACGGACTCATCATCAGCAAACCCTACACAGGTTTCCTTCTCAAAACTCCAGATGTAGTTTTACACGAACTCGTCACCTAGAAACCCTACACAGGTCCTCTATTTTCAAAGATGCAGTTTTATACGGACTCATTGTCAGTAAACCCTACACAGGTTTCCTTCAACCCCATATGCAGCTCCACACGAGCCCAACCTCAAAAGTAACCCTACACAGGTGTCCTTCTTTCCAAGATGCGGTTTTACACGAGCTCATCATCAGGCAACCCTACATAGGTTCCCTCTTTCAGCTTACAAAAATTATAGTTCAAAACTTCCCCAGGAGAGTCCAATCCAGCTTCCCCAGAAAAGTTGGAATCCATCTCCCCAAGCAGTAAGCTTATCCCCAGTAGATTCTGGAAGCTTACCCCCTACAGAGCATGAACGCGTCTCCCGGCTTTATTCAAAGAGTTATTTCCTCACCGGGATATAACTGGGTTATCCTCAGCCAAAAGCCACGGAAAGAGCGTCCTCGACGAAGTCTTCTTACCCCCAGCAAAGTCTATCAACACTTCCAACACAACAACGGTATCCCCAGCGAAGTTACCGTCAACATTTCAGCAAAGTACCTCGCTCCCCACAGAGTATTGCTCCCCAACAAGATCACTAGAGTACTTTTCTCCCCGCAGAGTAATCCATTCGCCAAGTCTATTCCCCAACAGAGTTACCTTCTCCTACCGGTATTCTTGCAACCATCACTCCCCAACGGAAACAAATATTCTTTTCTTCAACATCAGCCCGGGATGTGACTTCCCGGCACCCGTCGAGGATTTATTTTCCTAGGACGAAAACATACCTTCATAAACATCACATTTTCATACATTATAGCATGCATATACGCATCATATCTTACAAATCTCATTTATGTTGAGAACATCATTGCTTGATCCATATCATGCATTGCATATGACTGACATTTACCTTTCAGGAAGATCCAGTTAAGTTCTCAGCCATATCCAAGACCTAGACCGGTTCAGTTAAATCGATCCTAAGATTTTTCTGTTTCTTATCCCGTCCAAGGCCTTCTCTGGTTCAGTCAGATCGACCCTAAGATCTCCCTGTTTCTTATCCAGTTGAAGACATTCCAAGACCTAGACCGGTTCAGTTAAATCGATCCTAAGATTTTTCTGTTTCTTATCCAGTCAAAGGCCTTCTCTGGTTCAGTCAGATCGACCCTTAAGATCTCCCTGTTTCTTATCCAGTTGAAGACATTCCAAGACCTAGACCGGTTCAGTTAAGTCGACCCTAAGACTTTTTTGTTTCTTATCCAGTCCAATGCCTTCTCTGGTTCAGTCAGATCGACCCTAAGATCTCCCTGTTTCTTGTCCAGTTGAAGACATTCAAGACCTAAACTGGTTCAGTTAAATCGACCCTAAGATTTTTCTGTTTCTTATCCAGTCAAAGGCCTTCTCTAGTCCAGCTAAATCGACCCCTAACAGATTTTCCTGATGAAGACTCAGTAGAAGATACCCAAGATTCTCTCAATGATTACTGTTGAGGTTGAAGTCGCCTATGGTTCTCTCCCCGTTACTGCGGAGGTAGTAATCATCCCCAGATTCTCTCAGCGTTACTGTTGAGGTTGAAGTCGCCCAAGATTCTCTCAATGATTACTGTTGAGGTTGAAGTTGCCCAAGATTCTCTCAACGATTACTGTTGAGGTTGAAGTCGCCCAAGATTCTCTCAATGATTACTGTTGAGGTTGAAGTCGCCCAAGATTCTCTCAATGATTACTGTTGAGGTTGAAGTCGCCCAAGATTCTCTCAATGATTACTATTGAGGTTGAAGTCGCCCAAGATTCTCTCAACGATTACTGTTGAGGTTGAAGTCGCCCAAGATTCTCTCAATGATTACTGTTGAGGTTGAAGTCGCCCAAGATTCTCTCAATGATTGCTGTTGAGGTTGAAGTCGCCCAAGATTCTCTCAATGATTACTGTTGAGGTTGAAGTCGCCCAAGATTCTCTCAATGATTACTGTTGAGGTTGAAGTCGTCTATGGTTCTCTCCCCGTTACTGCGGAGGTAGTAATCGTCCCCAGATTCTCTCAATGATACTGTTGAGGTTGAAGTCGCTCAAGATTCTCTCAGCGTGACTGTTGAGGTAGTAATCGTCCAAGGTTCTCTCAGCGTTCCTGTTGAGGTAGTAATCGTCCAAGGTTCTCTCAGCGTTCCTGTTGAGGTAGTAACCATCCCTGGTTCATTCATCACCTTTCGAAGATCCAGATCCAGCTCCTATAACCAGTCAGGACACATCTACACAAAGAATTTGAAGACCAGCTCCTGCAACAGGCCAGGTAATCATTTTTCTCTTTTGCAGGTACGCAAGTTCTCGCTAAGGAATCTCTTACGCGATCAACACCCAGATGGCATCTATAAGCCCATCCACCATCTATCACCTCCTAGCATGGCATCTATAAGCCCATCATCCTATCCAACAATCTCCAAATGGCATCTATAAGCCAATTCCCCACCATCACACTACTATGTGAGCGCAAATTTCTGGGCACTCTAGTGTTCAATCATCTTCCACCTTCGGATTACGAAAGGCACGTCAGCCAATCTGCATCCTCAGGTCAAAGAAGATTGAACAGGGGCAACTGTTGTACCCTAAAATTTGCCCTCCCATATTCTTCAAAATGCACAGGTCAAAGCTTCGAAATTTCCCCAAGGGTTGCACAGTTCAAGGGCCTCCTAACAGTCAAAATTAGGGTTTTGGTTCTGACAAAGGAAATGAAGTTTCCAAGGGTCCAATCAAGTCCCACATACCTACAAACATGGTCAAGTATCCTCATGCCAAGTTTCAAGACTTACAGCACAAAATTGCACAGTCAAAAACCCTAATTGCACTACAGTCAACTGTAGGGGCAAAATGGTCATTTGACAGTCAAAAGTTCAAATTTTTGGTCAACATCTCATTTTGAAGTCACAAACATCATTTTATCAATGCTTGATCATGATTCTCAAAGCTTGGCTCAAAAAGTCTCAAGATGCAAAAGTTTCCATATTTGGACAGTTGAAAAAGTCAACTGTAACTTGACCAAGGCATAACTTCCACATGGATTATCAGAAAAATTACATCCAAAGCTCATTTTGAAGAGAAAGGCATTTCCTACAACTCCTCTTCACACTTCAAGTCCAAGAAATGCTCTCACAAAAAGTTATCAATTTCAACATTATAGGTCATTTTCAAAAGTCAACAAAAAGGGACTTTAAGTCAAAGGCCATAACTTGAGATTGGTAAATCAAAATGACATGGGACCAAAGGAATTGGTTATAGGACTCAAAGACCTTTCCAAAATGTCCAAGAACATGAGCAAAGCTTAAAAATTGAGCAAGTTATGCCTTGTGGAAGTTGGAAAATGTTTGGATATTTTGAAAAGTCAACATTGCTTCAAATGTCTTAAAAATGCTAATGGGCCTCTTTTTCTTCCAAAATCCATCATCCAAGGCATGTGCACGACCATTTGGCCCAAAGGGAAGTTTTTCATCATTTTTATTTATTTATTTGGATTTTTAATGATTAATAATTCATTTAATTAAAATAAATATGTGGAAAATACTAAACCTAACTTTTTAAATCTTTTTGTGCATGGAATAGGCTTAAGATTTCGTGCATGATCAGATTTGGGAAAAATCTTGGTAATTGGACATGATTTGGTGGCAAATATGCATGAAAAGATTGGAAAATTATGGCATGGAAAATCAAATATCTTCTCCATCAATTCAAGGATTCTTTGGACAAAAAATTGAACCCTAATCATTCACACATAAATACTGATGCAAACCCTAGTATTCATGACCACAAAGCTGCGCCAGAAATCCATAGCAAAGTTTGAGTTTTTAACAAGAAATTCCAAAACTGAAAACACACTTGCAAGGCTTTTCAGGGCAAGAAACTCATTCCATCACCTTCCTAAGACATCACTGAGTCTGACTGGATAGCTTTCCACACGCATACCCCCTTGAATCGGTATACAGAAATCAAAAATTTTCATATAATATGCATATTCGTGTTTTGATTTTCAGACATTCTCATGGCATTTTATTTGTGGATTCATACTAATTGGACCTTTCTGAAGCTAACCACATGATTGAATTGAATTTTTATGCATTATATGAAGAATTACCATGAACAATTATTAGGGTTCTTCAAGTTTTAATTTGGGCGTTTATGGATGCTGTAAAATTGGAACACCTCGATACCATGGTCAAAGTCAGGACACCCAGACGAATTCAATGATGGGGTCGCGCCCAATTTATATTCCAAGACGGCCTAATCGATATTATGGAAATAAGCATATTTTGGGGGGGTTTAAAACCCCCGCTAACCTTTTCATGTTTCAGGGAAAAAACAAAACGAGGAAGAAGATGATTATGTGGCAGGACATGATAGGGTGATTTGAATTTTCGCGCTGAATTATCCATTAACTCTTATTTTCTCTTATATTATTTGTTTATTATTATATAATCAAAACGCGCGTGTGGAGCAGTTGGCAAAGCGTATTACTGGTAATCCCTGGGACCTGGGTTCGAACCCCAGGTCCCCATCCCTTTCCAATATTATTTTTCTACTCACGCTTCTGTGCAGTTTCGTTACAAGGGTACACCATACGTCCCTCAAATCCAGCTTGCCACTTAGCCAATGGAGACAATCTGAAGGCCTAGATTTGGTGAATACCATGGGCATGAGTCAAAGAGGTGACACGCTTCCAGGAAAAGTCAACGAAGGCCTCCCAAGATGGGCCTAAAATGCTACATTCATACCTCCAATTGGGGACAGAACCCCCCTAGGTTTGCTATTTCTTTTATATTTTTCATTTTTTATTTGATTCAATTATTTCCTCTTTTAATTAATTTCTTTAATTTAGTTTATTTTCATAAAAATATAAAAATAACAAAAAAAATCAGAAAGGTCATAAAAATAAAATATATTTTATTTTGTAAATAAAACTCATTAATTAACTTAGTTTTAAATTCTAGGATTAAACTTAATATTTTTCAATAAACCTAAAAATTGGTAGAATTAGGGTTTCAAGCATTTTTTATCTTTTTTTCTTTTCTCACCATAATTAATTATTTAATTTTATTTTTTGTAAATACTTGCAATTAATTAATTAGGGTTAATTTTAGGTTAAACTTTAATATCTTTTCTTAATAAAATAAAAATTGTAGAATTAGGGTTAATCTCTCAATTTCATTTAATTCTCTCATAAAAAATCATAAATACAAAAAAATAATTTCTTTTTCTTTTTAATTTCATTAATTTAATAATCATAATTTAATTTCATTAAAAAAAAAGGGTCCAACGCCCTCGCTTACGATTTTTTTTATTCTCTTTGCGCATTTTATTTATTTTATTTCTTATAATATTAATGTAATTCTCCCAAAGCCATGTAAATATTTATCTTTCGCACTTTACTTCTTCGTTTTCTGTCAAATCGGGTCCTGGACTTTAATTTTGGCGATGTGGACCCGCGCCTTTGTAATAGTTTAGAACTTTTAATTTCTCGCAACTTTTTAACTGTTAACAAATGCATGCAAGAATGAATGATTAAATAAAAACAAACGCGTCGATCACTATGACATGAACAAGATAAAAATAAACGAATCTGACACACAAATCACACACCACCCCTAGGGTACGCCTCACTGTTGCCTTGCCTCGAAAGGTGATCGTCGAGTAGAGGATGTCTTAGTAAGTCCTCATGATCCGGGAACCTGGCATGAGGGTAGCTTCTAAGGTGTCTTCCCATTGCTCCGGTGATCACCATGTCCCGAACCTCGAATTGACCCGAACACCTCCAACGGTGGTGCTACCTACCTCTCAATGGTGGGATGGCACTACTTTAAGGACATTTACACAGACGAATTCCTTAGGGTAGGTAGACGACTGTAGATACTTGCTCTAATTTCAAAAAACAAATCAAAAATACTTTTCACACCAACACCTTTTCAAAAAGCTTTCGAAAGTAACTTTTCAAACACTCTTGAGGACCGATACAAGAGTCGAACTGGAATTTTCAAAGAAACTTTTTAAAAACCCACAGTTGAAAAGCAAACAAACCATTTTTGAAAACACAATGAGCAAGTATCTAAGAGCCCATGGATAACCATGGATAGAAAGGGTGCTAACACCTTCCCTTTCTATAACCTACCTCCCGAACCGAGAGCAATCTCTTTAAGGAATTTTTCTGTGCTTTTGTCCTTTCCATTTGGAGAAAATAAAAGACGGTGGCGACTCTTGCTTCCGCGACATTTCGCGAACCAGCGTTAAACAGTCAGTTCCAGATCCACCGATCACAGTATCCAAAAGGTAGTGTTTGCAACTTAATTTGTTATTCTTACGCGGATTATGCAGGTTGTAAAACTGATAGAAAAAGCACGCGTGGCACTTGTCATATTCTTTGAAATGCATTAGTATTGTGGGCTTGCAATAAACAAGAATGTGTTGCTCTTATCACGACCGAAGCAGAATACATAGCAGCAGGTAGTTGTTGTGCACAAATACTTTGGCTTAAGCAATAACTTCGTGACTACATACTCTATCTTGGATGCATTCCTCTATGTTGTGACAACACCAGTGTGATCAATATTACAAAGAATTCGGTCATGCACTCAAGAACCAAACACATTGATATTCGACATCATTTCCTTCATGATCGTGTGCTTCAATGAGATGTCAAAGTTACTTTTGTGGATACTCATAATCAATTAGCAGATATCTTCACAAAGCCTATCACAAAATAACCATTTTACGAAATTCGTCGAGAACTTGGAATTTTGGACAAAAGTGATGTATGATTCTTCCAATTTTCTTCTCATTAAATTTTAATGAATAAAAAACTTAATAGTTTCATTTTTAATATTCTTGGAACCCTTCACTCTTCCATCTTCTTCAACATTAAATCTCACTCTCTCAACCTTCTCCTTCCTCCATTAAAGCTCACTCTCTTTTTTTCTTCACCCACAAAATTAAAACCTACTCACCCAAACACTCCTTATCAACCTTTCTCATCTCAAAACCCATATCACAAAATCTCCATCTCTCCCAAATCCAAAAATCCATCTCAAAACCCTAACTTCAAAAAGCTCCAACCTTCAAAAATGGATTCTTCTTCAAGGGTATAAAAGGGAAAGCTCAAGGTTGGTGAAACTATTGTTTACCAACAAGATGTTGAACCCAAACACAAGACCAGAAGAGTCACTTTCAACATCAAACATCATCCTCTTATGCCTGCAAAGTACGGTAAACAATCTGCTTTTCCGGCTTATAGCTTTGATTTTCCAGCAAGTTTACATACTCAAAAGATGGATGGATTTGTTAGTGATTTTGGACCTATTTACCCAAGCTTTAGTAAAGGATTTTTTATCATAATATGTTTCTAGTCTGTGATTCTGAGAATGACATTAATGTTGTTCTAACCTCTAAAGTGAAAGATACAAAAATTTGTTTAGAAAGTGAGGCTTTTGGAAAATGCTTAGGGATTCCTTATGAGGGTCATTTGCTCCTAAAAGGTTATGTGCCGACCTCATGGAAACTTTTTAACAAAATTGAAGTATTTCTTGGTTTTCGAGAATCACAACGTAAAAGTGTTACGACGCAAATTCCCTCAGCTTCAAAATTTATCATGTTTGGTTCCAGTTTATCTGTTAATGATAGAACGCTTCAATATATCATTGCTTATGTTTTTCTCCCAAAAAATTCAAATCACTCCCGCGTCAATGAGTTGGAATTGAATGCACTTTATGCTATCAAGAAAGACCTTCTGATTAATTGGGCACTCACCATCATGCACCATATGGAACATCAACATCGGTTAACCGGCGATTTACCTTATGCTAGGGTTATTACAAAAATCCTTGAACATGCTGAAGTTAGCTTAAAAAGAGAGCCAAAGGTAATCATGATTGACAAAGACTATGAGATTAATGATAAAACCTCCTTGAAAAACACAGGTATCATATTGGATCGTGAAGGCAAGTTTTTTTACAAAGAAGATCCTGCACCCGATGCTCCTCCTCCGGTTCCGGAAGGTGGATACACTTTGGAGCTCCTCTTTAACAAGCTATGCTCCATGGAAGGTAATGTTCCTCGAAACCATAGGGAAAATAAGTTTGAACATGCTTGTTTTAAGAAATAGTTGAAAGAAATTATCAAAGCCCAAAAGAACCAAATGGTAGAAGAGGGAGCGGATGGTGATGGAGATGGAAAAGAGGGGGAATTTGATGAGGATATGGAAGAATGTAGCTAAACCAAAATTATTATGTCTTACTTCTTTATATTTCTAGTTCTAAGTCTTTACTATTTCTATGTTTTATGTTTAATGCTAGAACAACTTCAAGTCTTTTAATTTATGTTTAAACCATGTCATGGTATATGTTGTATATGTTATATGTGTTGTGTTATGTGTATAAGTTATATTTATGGTATATATTGCTATCTTCTTTCCCCATTTCTTTTTTCTAATGATAAAGGTGGATAAGAATCATTGTTTGTATGTGTTCTATTTTCTCTAACAAACATGCAACAAGAAAATTTTAAAGAAAACTCTCATGCATGGATCAAGGGGGAGTCTTTGACTTAGGAAGAGTTTTCAAAATCGATAGAGAAATCAAGATGCATCAAAATTTTCAAGCAAAGGTTGTCATCGTCAAAAAGGGGGAGAATGTGAAGACAAGCTTGCTAAAGGTTTTTGATGAAGACAAACTATCATTGATTGCAAAATGGAATGACTCAAGTCAAGACATCTTAATCAAGTCAAATTTATCAAAGTCTTAAAGAAATATTTGTGTGAACAAATCAATTGTAAAGGTATAAAGTATTCAACCTTCTATATGCATACAAGTGTTCATAATAATGTTTCATGCACGCCATAAATCTTCAACATGTTTTAGAACTCATAACTTGGTGTTTCACATCTTTTTTCAAAGGAATTTTTCAAAATTGTCTTAGGGAACCCGGTTACCCAGATATGATAACTGGTTACCTTGTATCGTTTCACCAAAAAAAATTAAAACCTACTTACTTTGGGAACTCGATTTTTGCAACCGGTTACCACTGAAACAGTGTGAAAATTTTATATGTCTCTTATCCAGAAAAGTTGTGTGGTTTTGTTTGTGAAGCATGGCATCTTTCCATTGAATCATACCTTTTGAAAGGATTTATAGAGGCCTATATAAACTCATAATTTTATAATTATTTTTCACCTCTTTCAATTTACAATTCAAATTACATAAACTCTTTATCTTTCAAATTTTCAAGTGTTCTACACCAGAATTTTTATTGAAACTTTATGCACTCATTTTTCATTAAAAAATTGTTCTAAGTTTCACATCATCTTTGTGAACACTTGTATCCATTATTGAGAATTGTTTTGCTTGAAGGATAAGATCAATCCAAGATTTATATATTGTATCATATTTCAAAATCTCTTGTAAAAATTCAGAATACATTATTACTTCCCTTGCTATTCAGGATTGTTGAAAGCAAGTGTATGCATTGAAGAGGATTGTTCTTCTTGTACTTAGTGTTCAGATCTTAAAGGTGTTAAGAGCCTTTGATATCCCTATAGGTTAGATAGTAAGCATCACATATTATGTGTATAAGATATACAATTATTCTAACTATAGTGAAATCTCTTTCGTGTTGAAAGGGGATTATAGTACTCTCGGACTGTGAAGGGAACCAGAATATATCCTTGTGTTATTTATTTTCCGCATTTTATCACTTTCATCACTTAACCAAAAACCAGAAAAGAAAGACCAAATATTCATAAAACCGGAAATAATTTTAAAATTCCTGATTCACCCCCCCCCCCCCCCCCTCCTCTTAGGAAACCCTTATACTTATAATACCCATGCAAGAATGAAGTAGAAGAAGCTCACTTTGAGGATCCCTTAGTTGTGGCACGAGATGCATCAACTCAACACTCATGGCCACTCTCTTCATGGATAACCCCTCAATAGAGCATTTATTTCGACTAACAACCGCTCCAAGCAACTTTATCCCTAACATCGGCCTCCTGGTGTCTGAAGGAAATAACTCCCCACAAAGTTTACTTTCATCACATGAAGGCCAAAAGATATCAGTTTTATGAATATTCAATACGAGCCTTAATTCTGGAACGGTCTCCTGAATGATGTCAAGGGCTTTAGTCACCTCCTTAGAATCCTCTATGATGGTTATTGAAGTACCAGGCATGAAGAAGAAGCTTATAGTTGTCACTGATATGGTGAATAAGTGGGTGTAAATAAAGGTTGAAAAATGGGACGGGTTCGTTGGGCATGCCCGTTTTACCCGCACTTTATTGCAGAGCGGACCAAGAATTTAGGCCCACACTCTCTAATGTGACTGCCCCGCCCCATCCCGTTTTCTTCACGGACTTTTGGGAGCATTGATTATTAGCATAAAATTTTGCATTTTTAGGCCTAAAATATGCAGTGTCTGCGGGATTTTCCTACCCCGCACTCACATTTTTATGGGACAGACCTAGGTTTTAGGCCCTTATCCTCAACTATGCCCACTCTGCCCCGTTTTTTTGTGGACTTTTGCAGGGAGGGCTTAAACGGGGCGGGCATTTCCATTTGCCACCCCTAGGTGTAACACAAGGGCAAAAAGTAGTGGCTCTAATGGAACACCCTTTTGCACTCCAATAATTGACATGATATGTTCATCTCTGAAGTATAACATTGATTCCAAACCATAGAGAAACTCAACCCACAAGAAAATATATGGACATCTCACCCTCATCTCTAGCAGAATGACATATCGATCAACCAAATTAAATATTTAAAATAAATGAAAAAAATTTAAACAATATATTAAATTTATAATTGATTGTACCTGACCAGAATGGTTCGTCACAAGTAGCTTGAGCAGAAGTTGAGAGTGAAGTGGGGGGTACCTGAAAGACACTTTGATGCCTAAATGAGTTTGGGAATGAGAAAGCAAGTATGAGAGTTTAGAAAGTGTTGAATACCTGACCCTCTCGAAAGAGAGGGTATTTATAGCCCCCAGCGATGGGTCAAGGTCTTTTTATTGGGCTGATCAAGCAGGACCAACATAGAGACTGCCAGGTTCTACGTGAGTAGTAGGGACCCGCACGTGGTCCCCTACCTGGATGACATCCTCCGCAAGGTCAAGAGGATATGGATGCGATCTTTCCGGGACCACGAAGACTCCACAATATCCGGAGACGTTGGTAGTCATCCCTACGAGGAAGATGCTCGGGAGGAGCGCCTGCTCGTCATGGGTGATCCCCGCTAGACAAGAGCTCGATAGGGGACCAGTCTTAGTCTACGAGCTAGTTAAGGTGTCCTCGAAGCCTTCATGGTCGGGGTGTGAGCGTCCTAAGTCTATTCAGGCACTGTCCCCGCGTGGTGAAGTTGTCTCCTCGTGGGAAAAAGGTTAGTATTTTCCTGTCATGTTCAAGGGTAGTACCGGTCAGTGGTAAAGGTTGGCACACTTGGATTGGGCCTCACTGGGAGTTGGGCTAAGAGAAAACCCAGTCCAAAACAGGAGCCCCTCAAGTCGTTGCTCCTGGTGAAGGAGTCATGACTTGATTCAAGTCCGTCTTTTTGCGAGGTGTGATGCTCGACATGGAGTTTTTCTACCGTGGATGGAGAACATCGTCGGTTCGTGATTTTTCTCCGAGAAGAAGTCGGAGCGTGTTCGAGGAGGACTCGCGAGGAGAAGATGATACACTTGTCAGACACGTGGCGTGGCTCTTGGGAACAGTAATTATGACCTAGGGAGTAGGGGTCATTATTGCATGTACATGTAGGTGTCGAGGAGAAAGGCAGCTTGTGACTGCCCGACGCAATGTTTCACATTCCACGTCAGCTATATAAATATGGCTCCAGAGCTAATAACTTACTTTCACATTTTTGCGCTCTCCACTTTCTCTGTTGTCAACACTGTGCGTTTTTTCCAGAATCCTTGAGACCTCCGCGTATCCTTCCTCAACAATCGTCGCTCTTCATCTTTTCTTCAAGTAAGTGTTCTTTTTCCTTGATATCTTGTGTGTAGATAGATTTTGATGATGTTTAGTAGTAGGATTTCGCGTCTGGGGGTTACGCCTGAGGAATTCATACGTTTAGGCGTATGATTTATGATCAAACCTGTGATATTCATGTGTTTAGGCATATGATTTATGATTATGCCCGTGAAATTTATGTGTTTGACTAGCAAATTTATGAACTTGGTCAAGAGATTCCGCCTTTCATCGGTATTTAGGATAGTTTTCCCCGTGATCTCCATGTGTCTGGCTAACAAATTTATGAACTGGGTCGTGAGATTCATGGTCTGCTCGCCATATTTTTCCTGTGCCCGATATATTTATGATAAATATAGGCGTTCATCATTAGGATCGCTGCTTGATCGAGGTCCAAGTATTTCCCCTTTTTTTGCGAATAGTCGTCGACTTGGTTTGGACGTTGCTTAACCTCTTTATCTGTGTTGCGGAAATGTGGATTTGTTATGGAATTCACCGGTTTCTTGTACTTTGCAAGTAAATGGATGACACTCTCAAGTCATCGAAGTACATGGACACCGAGGGAACCAGAGCAGCTGAGGAGAGCGTTAATTTGGTCGACATCGTCGACGATCCTACTCTGGATTGGGTTGGTGCGGAACCCCGAGGGATAGCCTCGTTCTACAGTTACACCGGGAGGCAGGCCTATACCGTCGTCGAGTATAGCGGTGGCCAGAAGGGTTTTCAAAGAAATTCCAAAATCATGAGGCTGACGCAGGATGCGCGCATATGCTCGGAGTTCACTCGGGATGCCTTCCCTATGTATGAGGCCGTGTTCAAAGACCTTGGACTTCGGATTCCTTTTAACGACTTCCACATGGGGGTGTTCAATCATTTGAACTTGGCGCCCTCCCAGATTCATCCAAACGCGATTGCCTTTATTCGGGCATTCGAACTTACATGTCGGTTCCTGAGGATTGGGGCGATGATTCCCCTGATCTTCAGGGTTTTTCACTTGCAACAGCAATCCCGAGGAGGGAAACATAGCTGGGTATCCCTTAAATAGTCGAAGAGGTTATTTAGGATGTACATGGATTTTGTCCGGGACTTTAAGGACAAGTTGTATATCTTGCAACCATCTACCCAAACAGCCTTGGATTCCCTGTTCGACCCGGCTACCATTGTGGACGAGGATGGGGACCTGTGCTTGGATGCCGAAGGTAATCCTGAGATGGGGAGAATATCAAATTTTCCCATCCACTGGTGCTTGACCCACTACAACCATGGTCCCGGGTATTACCACACTTCTGCCGACGGTATGAGCATCGAGGACGAGGAGTCATATGGCGTCCTAAATCGATTCGTCGACGGTTTCTTCCCTACGAGGTGGGTTACGAGGGAAGGATATGATGTTCTTGTCGAGGACGGAGAGCCAACGTTTGAGGCACGTCTGATCAATACCAAGGCACTCGTCGAGTGTCAATCTTATGGGCAGGCTGTAGATTTCTTTGGTTTCTTGCTTACTTTTACTATATTGATAGCCTTCTTTGTTTCTTCGACGAAGCTGACCTGGGCATATTTTATTTGTTTTTGCAGGTCACATGGAGGAACTCCGCAAGAGATTGCCGAAGTTGATCCAAGAGAAGAAGAGCAATAAAAGGCTGGTGAAACCGTAGCAAGCTACGCGGATCGGTCCAGCCACCGAGCCGGTCAGGGAAGGATCTAGTGGGTCCTCAGGTTCTCGTGACTCCAAGCTCCAAGCTGTGTTGTTGAGAAAAAGAGGAGTCGACCAGAAGGTGGACATGCTGATGTAACTAATGGAGGGGCGAGTGCCTGGGCCTTCAACCTACCACCCTGCTTCGTGGAAAAAGTCTTCATCGAGGGTTTTTCCCTTGACCATGTCTGATAACAAGTCCGACATCATCAGGCGGATCGACAAGGAAGGTCGAAGGAAGCGCCTCGTTACCAGCATGGTCGGGGTGGTGAAGATGGCAGAGATGGCCTTTTTCCTGGAGGGCGAAGGGTCAGACTCCTCGGATCGGGTCAAGGAGCTAGAGTCGGAGAAAGCGACTCTTGTGACAAAAACCCGCAAGCTAAAAACTGATCTTGAACGAAGCGAGGAGATGTTTTGTGAGAAGTCCGACGTGATGGCGGGGGAGAAGGAGAGAGCCGACAAATCCATCGAAGACAAAGAATGCCTCCAACTTGATAAGGAACGATTGGAGAGTGACAACCAACGGCTGACAAGGGAGGTTGTAGAACTGAGGGATGTTATGATGCCCGCTTCGGGTGAGCCTGAAGGGGTAGCTAACTTGCACACGGGTGCTGATATCATTGCTCGAATTCAACTCTTAGAGTCGGACTGTGTTGACGCCTTGGCTGACGGCTTTGAGTCTGTAGTGAATCAGTGGTCCATGCTGAACCTGGGGTTAAATACTAAAGGAACTAGGGTTTTGTCCCAGGTTGTTGATGGTCGAGTGGTCCCTCCTCCTGACTCTCCTGATGTCGAAGTTAGCACTCCGGGGAGCGATTGACATTTTTGTTTTTTCATTTGTATTTGGGCTTGTGTGCCCGTAATTTTTGTAATATTCAGACATCTTTGACCCAAGTGGTCGTCTTTGGAAATTATTTCGCTTTATTTTATGCTTATCGTTATTTCTGTTTGTCGTTGTTTTTGACTTGGTATATCCTGTGGAGATACGTGCTCGACCATTGTTATGGTCGTTATGAATTTTCCACGAATTTTGTGTTTTCCGTGTGGAGATATGTACTCGAACCTAATATTAGTTTGACACATGTCGAAATGTGTCAAGGGCGTGGAGTGCGAATCTGCGGGACGAGTGTATGATCGTGGTCGGGATCCTACGCTCGTGGTGTGAACTTCCCATTATGAGCTGGGTGTTCTGCCATGTTGGGGTACTTCAACAGCAGAGCTCGATCGAGGTTTCCCTGTCAGGCTAGGATGCTGCTCGTCAAAATGAATGACATCCTGCTTTTTGTTAGTTGGTAGGCTACATCTGTACCTCGATGCGCCTACGTGATCGAGCTTTTCCCTTCATCGGCTGAAGATGAATATTCGACGGCAAAAGTCCTCAGCAAGTGAGGGACTTAGCTATAATATTGTTTTAGCTTCGCAACATTCCAGGGTCGAGGTAATGGTTCTCCATTCAATTGCTCGAGGTAATACGCTCTGGTGCCCGTAGCTCCTTGGACGCGGTAAGGTCCCTCCCAGTTTGCGTCGAACTTCCCTTCGCAGGAATCTATTGTACCCCAAAATTTTCCCTCCCATTTTCAGACAAGACATACTCCTAGAGGTCCTCAATTGCTCAAGGTTGACCAAGAATTAATCAGACAAATTCTCCTCCTAAGCATTGGCCTTCCAACTAGGGTTTCAGTTTTCATCAAGATGTGTGATCTCCAATGGTCTCAAATGTTTGCCATGGTCCTAATATGTCCTCAATATTATCCATGCCAAATTTCATGCCTTGCACAATAATTTTGCTTAGTCAAATGCTCAGATGCTTGAAAATTAACGGTGCTAGGTCAAAAGTCAATTGTGGCCTATATACAGTCAAACTTCAAGATTTTGTGTCAACATCAACATTTTGAAGTGATATCCATCATTTGGTCAAGGGTTGATCATGATTCCTCAAGAAATGCTCCTAATTCATCAAAAGTCAAGAATTGTTAATTAGGGTTTCTATAGGAAAAGTCAACCAAACTTTGACCAGGCATAACTTTCCCATACTTCATCCATTTTTCTCAACCAAAGCTCATTTTGAAGAGAATCCAATTACCTACAACTTATCTTCATCCCTCAAGTTCAAGAAATGCACCATTTGAAAGATACAAGTTCATACATTACAGGTCATTTTTAGAAAGTCAATAAAAGCCACTTTTTCCAAGACCTTTTACATCAAGATAACATCTTCAACTGCAAAACTGGTCAAAGGAGGGATTGAAGTAGACACCTTGGGCTTTCCAAAAAGTCCCAGATCATCATCATGAGATAAAAATTGAGCAAGTTATGGCTTTCCCAAGTCGGGAAAATTTGGGAAATTTCAAGAAATGTGCATTGAGAAAATTTGAGCTTTTAAGGCAATGGCTCATTTTCTTGGACTTCAAACATCTTCCTAAGAGTATAGAGGACTCCTAAAACCATTTTTTGCATAGTCTTGATTTTATTTGCATTTTATATTAATTTTATTTAATTAAAAATAAAATAAATCAAAATTATTGCAAATTATATGGATCAATATGGTTAAGGCTTGTTTTAATGCATGGAGGGGCCCCATTTTTCGTGTACAGCAAGGCCAGCATGTCTACATTCATGCAAGTTTGAAAAATGGACAAAATCCCATAATTTTGGCCAAGGTTACACATTTGTATTTATGGCATTTAAGCAATTGATTATGGCTGTTACAAACTTGTTTTTTCATGTCTCCTCATTCCTCTCTATAAATACCAAGCCTAGAAATCCAAATGGACGAGAGAAAAATAGCATAGAGACCATATTCCAAACTTGAAATTCTCAAGAAAAAGTCAGACTTCATTCTCAAATTCCAGGGTAATTCAGAAGCTTTTGAGCCTTCAGCAACCATCCCAGAACGCCGCTGAAGGATTCACGATCATCCTTGAGCCCTATAGCTTCGCGAAACACTCCCTACAAGTCATGGTTTTCTCTTGTCTTTTTCAATTTCATTTTCATTCATTTATTCATTATAAACATGATTTGACTACATATTTGTGTTTTTGATCATCATGGGAATGTATCTGGATGTTTTATTTTGAGTTTGAGTACAAATATAAAAATCCACCATTGTTAGGGTTCCGAGTTCCCAATTTGGGGAGCCTGACTTAAAGGCTAAATTGGATGAAATTGAAGGTGCCAATGAATTCAGGAGAAAGATTGCAACCGATCCATGGCCTTGGTTGACGTTTTTTGCACATGTATAATGATTTTGAATTATATAGGGCTATAGCTACAAACGCAATCGGTCACTATAGGCTTTAGCAACAGAAGTTTCTGTCACTAAAGGCCTGGTTCAATTTCAATGAAGAAGACAAAGTGTGGCAACTCTTCATTGGCTAATTCAAATCCCGCGCACGTTTTTTTTAATTCAAATATTCGCGTGGACTTTCAAATATATTTTTATCGTTTGATATGTATAAACAAATGGACAATTGGCTCAGTTAGCTAAGCGCGCTTGTGTGAAGGGAGAGGACCTGGGTTCGAGTCCCATGTCCAGCATTTTGTTTTTCTAACATTTCTTGATTGCAGATCCAATGTACCTTAACTATGCAGGTCCAATATAAGCCCCATACCATGACCATCAGATCATAATTTATCTAGATCTGAGCACCCCAATGCAAAGTCTACCGTGCATCTTCAAGGCTAGTCCACACTGGATCCAATAGTACAAATTTGGGCTCCAACATTTTGGGCCTAACCCTTTTCCAAATTACGCCCCCATTCTACTTCAGCCGCCAAGCCCAATTTCTTTTCTTTTTTCTTTATTTAATTATTTAATTTTCTTAATCATCAATTTTTAATTACAATAATAATAATAAAAAACTCACAAAAACTATTAGGCTTAGATTGTTTTTAAATAATTAATTTCTTTAATTAATTAATTAATTAAATTTTAACTATTTTCTTTATTTAAAATGAATTAGAACTTAGAATTTAATTTAATCATTTTATTTTCATAATAAAAATTTCAAAAAATATTAGGATAGTTTAGAATAAAGTTTTAATTAATAATTTTCTCTTTCTTTTAATTAATTAATTAGATTTAGTTTATGTTTCAATATTTTCTTAAACAAAAAAATATATTAGGATTAGTTTTCTTTTATAACCTAGAATAATTTTCCATTTAATATTTATTCTTCTTAATTAAAATTAGAATTAATTTTTCTTTAACAAAACCAAAAAACAAAAAAAAATTCTTTACTTAGAACTTTTCTTAGGTTTTTTAGACGTAAAGTTTTCTCTTGCGCGCGTTTATTTTACTTTCGCATTTTTATAATAATGTAACTATATACTGGCATGTAATAGATTAAATAGGGCTTTTTACAATTTCCTTTATTTGTTCTCCCCCATTTTGTATAGTGTAAATCCCCCTCCCTGAAAGCCATGTAATAGTCTAGATTTATGCTTTCCGCGCTTTATTTTCTGTACATATTAACTGTTAGTAACTAGGCGTGTACGGAAAGACTAATAATCAAATGTTAGCAAACCTTAAAAGCAAAAGATAAATAACTGAATTGAACACAATTGCACACAAGCACTTCTAGGGTATCCCACTTTGGTTGCCTTTAAGAAGTAAAACAGTCATGAGGCAGGAGCGCTTTAGCAAAGACCCATAAATCAAAAGATCATAGTCCCTCAATGACCATATGGTTGCCTTTTTGGTAAATGATCTAGTCCCTAAAAGAAAATTGCTAAAGTGTCTACACAAGTTGCCTTCGTGACTGTAAAACGTCCCTTTGGTTGCCCCTCAAACATCTGACGACAAAGCTACCTACTCACTAATAGTAGGATAGCATTGTCTAAAGGAAAAGAGGAAAAGAACAACCCTATTCGAGTATAAAAGTAGATAGTTGTTATAAGTTTGCTCAAACATTTTTCACTTACACAAAAACTACTTTTCAAAAGACATTTCAAAACACTTTGTATACTTTCTCTACTATCCCGAGAAACATTACAAAGTTCGCCGTACCAAGGCATTTTCAAACACAAAGCACAAAGGTATTTTTAAAATGAGCAAACCTCTAAGAGACCGTGGAAAACCATGGATGAAAAGGGTGATAACACCTTCCTTTTCCATAATCTACCCCCTTACTCAGAAAATCTCGAAAAAGGTCTTTTTCTGTTCTTTTCACCCTTTCCTTTGTTGGATAAAAGAAAAGACTGTGGCGACTCTTGCTTATCGCACATTTGCAAATACAAAACGCAAAACCAGTAGTATTAAACAGTCGGTTCTGCCACCGTATCACAGAACTGGCGACTCTGCTGGGGATAAGATAAAAGTGGGGTTTACCTTAGAGTTAGTTCATTATTAAAATTTCTTTTTGTGTTTTGTATGCTTTATCCTTGGAGGGTTGTTTGGGTTGTTACCATAGATCCTACACCCGGATATGAGGGCATCTTTTTAGGTCAACAGCAATAGATTGTGGAGAATGTACGATGTAGACCGATATGGTTAAAGCGATAGCTGTATTAGTGTGACACTTTGGTTGGTACCGGTATCCCTTGTGTTGAATCGAGGAGAATACGGGGCGGCCGCATGGTTTCATGAAGCACTAACGAACCTTAGAACCTTAGTTGAACAAACTTGGCCATTCGAAAGTAGTGAGATAGCCGGACTCAGTGTAAAGCTGGGGATTAGTTGATACTTGATGCTACACTCATTAAGATCGTACTTTCAAGATGTTTTGGTCGCAAGAAAAGATTTCTAAGTTGAAATAATGCTCGATAAAGGAAGATCAATGATATTGAGACTCTTTAGAATCCGGTTACTATTTCTAATACAGGTTGAGCCAACTAAACTTCAAGAGGGTACTTTCCTATGGAATCCATGCAAGCCTAAACCTAAGACTACTTGTGGGCCTTGTTTTCTTTCTCTGCCTAACAATTTTAACTCATTATAGGGCTTTGTTTGTATTCCTTGCAGGACCTTGTTTGTATAAATCCAATAAATTGGTTTCTTACCCTGCATTTTTGCTTGATGCATAGCATACACATCATAGCACCATACCATAGCATCTCCTTAACCATTTCAAGGATCTCAAGGGCATATGATGCAGGTTATGATAAAGCAGACATCTAGAAAGGGACAAGGGGATTTATTTTCCTCTAACCAATGCCTTCAAAAGACCAAAACACGACAACTTGAGTCAGTAGTGATGACCCACTCGATATGGTTAGCTTGACTCTGGTAGAAGGACCTTCAACGATACGAAGCTCTTCAATCAAAGATGCAAAGTTCAACACCTAACATTTTTTATTGTGTTTACCCCATGAGATCCTTGAAAACATTTGCATATCATACATGTCATTGCATAACAAGTAGTCTCTAGTACAGGTCTCTCATGTTCTCACTGTTTATTTCAGCAATGGATCTCAAACAAAACAACAGAGATCTCCAAACTCAAGAGGCTCAATTCAGGGAAATGTTCCTAAACCTATCCAAGGGACAAGAAGAATTGAAAGCATTCCTCGCTGGGAATTTGACCAAGAAATATCCTGATAATAACAAGGATGACCAGGTTGAACAGCTGCAGGTTGAGATGGAAGTAATGAGAATCCAAATACTATGGCAGATGGCTCTTATCTAAAGTCTAGCCCGGGGACAAGAAGAGTTGAGAGCTCTCGCCATCCAGCTTTATCAAGACGGATCCAACCGTATGAAACAGACGGTCAAGAATGGGGATCAAGTCATTAATCAACCCCTGATGGGACAGAAAGTTGGAGTTTTCCAAATTGCTGCTATGTCGCAAGCCCAACCAAAACTTCGCCAACAACCACAGGGTAATCAGCGTAAGCGGGATTCATTCACTAGGCAATATACCAAACTCAGCATACCAATGTCGCAAGTCTTGCAACACATGTTGAAGTTGAATTTGGTCACGTTGAAGGATCCTCCTACAAATCCCAATACTGCCTCTCTAATGTAAAATCCAAATGCAAGGTGTGCATATCACTCCAACAGTCCAGGGCATGATACTGATAGCTGTCAGACATTAAAATATAAAATTCAAGACATGATCAATGAGGGAGCATTGGAATTCGAACAAGATGGTCAATTGGAATTCTTCTGTCATCCCTCCAAGGCACACCATCTGAAGTGACAAGATCGGAAAAAGAGGCTTTTGTTTATTAGAATTTTCAATTTGTAATTTTATTTTGATTGTTTGAACATTTATTCATATCAAACCTTATTATTTCATTAATGTGTTGCTTATGTTTGTTTTGGATGAATTCATTTTCATTATATTTAAAAATATCTTCTTCTTTTTTGCGATATTCAACTCTCATTTACAAGCTATAAGCCTTTAGAGGGAGGATGACGAGAACGATACCATAATATCTACAGTATGCTTTTGAACAGACCCCACTGACGATGTACATGCGTTGTTTCAAATCCTAAACTGTGGATTTATAAGGAAGATAAGTCCTAGTCAACCCCTTTGAGCCTAAGAAGTAGGAGTTTTCTTTTCACACAAATTAAACCCTTAATCATAACCTGGGGCATGGTAGTTTTCTCAGTTAATTCAGATGTGCATTCAGTCACAAGCTTTCCCTTCATACACGATAAATAGCGTAGAAGATGCTCTCCAAAAGATGGTGATGGTTTCGCATAATCATTAAGAACGGGCAGTCATTGTCTCTCAAAATAAAAGCCCATTAAGTCAAAACCTATTAAGGAGACTTAAGAAAAAACTGGGGCATCCCACTGGCTGTAATCACAAAAGAAACAGTTCAGGAAAAAGACAGGGATAGAAAAATCAAAAAAGAAAGAGGTCCTACAAATCCTCAACAAAAAGAAATGGTCACAAAAATGACTGCCTTCTCAAACAAACGTTCAATTTCTGAACCATCACTGGAATATCGGGGCCAACATTCCAGAACTCAATTGGGATTTGAAATGCACAATTAACTAAGCATAGGATTGAAGAACATCATGAAGAACGGGTGGGTACAAATAAATTTTAAGCCTTTATCCTTTGTTTCTTAAACCGTGAACCAGACCATGTTACAACCCTTAAAAGTCCTTACTGAAGTATGGGTTAGTTCGATAGCATATTATTACAAAGGTATCCTGACTCCTGTAAGGTTTTCTATAAATCACTAGTTGATATCACATTCTTGCAAATTGTGTTTTACTACAAAAAACGCATTTTCAAAAAATTTCAATACAGACATAAGCTTTGCATTCTTTAAATGACATTGTTTGCATATGGTTAATTGTTCAAATCGAAGAGAATTTCACACAACAAATATTCAGTGAACGAAGACCCCCTCAATGGACAGAATCACCTCAGGTGGAAAAAAACATTCCCAATAGCAGGCCTTTCATAATCAAGGGGCATGACATGGTGTCTAGTTAATCTGGGGCAGTCAAGTCAATATGCAAAGAATCTCCAAAAGTGCTAAATAGTCGGGGGCAGGTCTCCATATGAATCACTCGAGGCATGTTACATTGATCAGGGATTCCAGCAAAAATCACTATGAAATTTGAATCTTTGGTACCACCAAATTGCTTGTCTGTGCAAGTGGTATCAGATGGTGTCAGTATCATGTCTTCGAATCCTTCCATGACAGTTCTTAGAAAAGATACCTAGGAAATTCAAGACTATCAGAAACTTGATCAAACATCAGGTGCACCAGATTCATCCTGAAGCAGCCCCACACAGGCTCCCACGTATAAAAGGGCACATGCGATCACATAAACATTTTCTGGAATTTCTACAACACTTGTTGTCATAGACGGTGACAACTCTCCACATCCTATGAGCACGGACATAGTCATAAAATACTACGCATGAAAAAGACCTGTTAGGTTGACAGGCCTAGGAAAAATTAAGGTATCCCGGTGAACCAAAAGATTTCGGGCAAAAATTAGGGATATATACAAAAAAATTATACACCCGACAAGTCGAAAACCTTAAAAGGTGGCTTGAGCAAAAAAGGGTATCCCGATGGAGTGAAAACCCGAAAGGACGGTCCAGGAAAAAGTTAGGGATTAAAAATGTACGATTATGTCCCGTCATCTTGTCATTTGTGTATCAGTAGAAGACTTATCATCTTGATCAGCATTTACCAAGCACCCCAGGAATTGGGATGACACTCAAACCATCCAAAAAGTCTCCGCAGGTACTTTCTCCAACGGGTACAGAGGCAGGGGCATCTTACTAAAAATTCGCCCTCATATCCTCAACTTACAACCTAGTGATGTCAGGTGTTCTTGTATCCACGGCATAACAGTAATTTCCAACTACTGCTCCGACATCATGTTTTCCCTAGTAAAGTCGTCAAACTTCTCAGAATTCCCCAACAGGATTTCATAAAATCCTCAGGTAGTGCACAAAGCTTTCCTTCCCCAACAGAGTTTATTTCTCTAACAACAAAAGATCATCTCTCAGCAGTTCAGCTTCAACAAAATCTGAAGACCTACATTATTCATCGCCAGCTGCAATCATGGATTTATTTCCCCTAACTCAATAGCGCTGCAATAGAACAAATGATACATTCACATATTGCATTCATACATCATTCTACAAACGTCATAGCATCTGCAATACAAATGCATACATCCCAATCTCCTTTATTTTGAGAACACCATTACACAATGCATTTCATACATTATGACATTGCATACAGCTAACGCTTTACCTTTTCAAGAAAGATAAATCAACGGATATTTATCATCAACAATTTTAAACAGGTCCAGGAATAGCTCCCGAAACAAAATAGACTTTACACTGGCTCATCATGAAGCATTATTACACGGGTTTCTTCTGACTTCCAAATACAGCTTTACACGGGCTCAACATGAAGCAATCTTACACGGGTTTCTTCTGACTTCCAAATACAGCTTTACACGGGCTCATCATGAAGCAATCTTACACGGGTTTCTTCTGATTTCCAAATATAGCTTTACACTGGCTCAACATGAAGCAGTCTTACAAGGGTTTCTTCTGACTTCCAAATACAGCTTTACACGGGCTCATCATGAAGCAATCTTACACGGGTTTCTTCTGATTTCTAAATACAGCTTTATATGGGCTCTTCATGAAGCAATCTTACACGGGTTTCTTCTGACTTCCAAATACATCTTTATATGGGCTCTTCATGAAGAAATCTTACACGGGTTCCTTCTCCCTCCTTCTGAAATTTTACACTGACTCATCCTGAAGCAACCCTACCCAAGTTCCTTCTCACAATCTCCAGATGCAGTTTTACACTGACTCATCCAGAGGCAACCCTACCCAGGTCCCTTCTCACAATCTCCATATGCAATTTTACATGGACTCATCCTGAGGCAACCCTACCCAGGTTCCTTCTCTTGAATTTCCAGATGCAGTTTTACACGGACTCATCCTGAGGTAACCCTACCCAGGTTCCTTCTCACAATTTCCAGATGCAGTTTTACACGGCCTCATCTTGAAGTAACCCTAACCAGGATCCCTCTCATATATCTCCTAAAACAGCCCTACCCAGGCTCCTTCTCATACACTTCCAAGTGAAGTCTTACCCAGACTCATCCTGAAACAGCCCTACACGGGTCTCTTCTGATACATTTCTAAATAGCAGTTAATTTTATTCTCCCCAGCAAATTACTGTGAAGCAAAGATTTCAACCAGAAAATAGCAAACTTTCATTTCTCCAATCCAGAGTTAACCCCTCAGTAGAGCCATGGACAACTGAAGTTCCTAGACTATATTCCCATAGAGTTTTCCTCAAACATGAAAACAACAGAAATCAACATCCCTCAGTGGACTCCTCCTCAGACAACAGGAATAGGAATCCCCACAAAGAGACCTCTTATGAAGTCAGCATCTACTCTGGATGGCATCTTTAAGCCCATCTCCGATGACTCTCCATCATATTCTCTAGATGGTGTCTTTAAGCTCATCTCCGAAGACTTTCAGTCATCCTCTCCAAATGTCATATGTAATCCCATTCCTTACTTCATCAACCATCAGTATTACTTCATGCGAGTGCAAATTTCTGGGCACTCTAGTGTTCAATCATCTTCCACCTTTAGATCACGAAAGGCAGACAAGCCAATCTAAATCCTCAGGTTTAAGAAGATTGAACAGGGGAAGTTGTTGTATCCATAAATTTGCCCTCCCATTTTCACACAATACATACTCTTAGAGGTCCTCAATTGCTCAAGGTTGACCAAGAATTGATCAGACAAATTCTCCTCCTAAGCATTGGCCTTCTAACTAGGGTTTCAGTTTTTATCAAGATGTGTGAGCTCCAATGGTCTCAAATGTTTTCCATGGTCCTAATATGTCCTCAAGATTATCCATGCCAAATTTCATTCCTTGCACAACAAGTTTGCTCAATCAATTGCTCAAATGCTTGAAAATCAACAATGCTAGGTCAAAAGTCAACTGTGGCCTATATACAATCAAACTTCAAGATTTTTGGTCAACATAAACATTTTGAAATGATATCCATCATTTGATCAAGGGTTGGTCATGATTCCTCAATAAATGCTCCTAGTTAATCAAAAGTCAAGAATTGCTAATTAGGGTTTCGATAGGAAAAGTCAACCAAACTTTGACCAGGCATAACTTTCCCATACTTCATCCATTTTTTCCCAACCAAAGCTCATTTTGAAGAGAATCCAATTCCCTACAACTTCTATTCAGCCCTAAAGTCCAAGAAATGCACCATTTGAAAGATACAAGTTCATACATTACAGGTCATTTTTAGAAAGTAAATAAAAGCCACTTTTTTTCAAGACCTTTTACATCAAGATAACATCTTCAAATGCAAAATTAATCAAAAGAGGGATTTAAGTAGACATCTTGGGCTTTCCAAAAAGTCCCAGATTATCATCATGAGATAAATATTGTGCAATTTATGGCTTGCCCAAGTTGGGAAAATTTGGGAAAATTCAAGAAATATGCATTGAGCAAATTTGAGCTTTTAAGGCAATGGCTCATTTTCTTGGACTTCAAACATCTTCCTAAGAGTATAGAGGACTTCTAAAACCTATTTTTGCATAGTCTTTATTTTATTTGCATTTTATATTAATTTTATTTAATTAAAAATCAAATAAATCAAAATTATTGCAAATTATATGGATCAATATGGTTAAGGCTTGTTTTAATGCATGGAGGGGCCCTATTTTTCGTGTACAGCAAGGCCGGCATGTCTACATTCATGCAAGTTTGAAAAATGGACAAAATCCAATAATTTTGGCCAAGGTTACACATTTGTATTCATGGCATTCAAGCAATTGATTATGGCTGTTACAAACTTGTTTTTTCATGTCTCCTCATTCCTCTCTATAAATACCAAGCCTAGCAAGCCAAATGGACGAGAAAAAAACAGCATAGAAACCATATTCCAAACTTGAAATTCTCAAGAAAAAGTCAAACTTCATTCTCAAATTCCAGGACAATTCAGAAGCTTTTAAGCCTTCAGCAACCATCCCTGAATGCCGCTGAAGGATTCACGGTCATCCTTGAGCCCTATAGCTTCGCGAAACACTCCCTACAATTCATAGTTTGCTCTTGTCTTTTTCAATTTTTTTTCATTCATTTATTCATTATAAACATGATTTGATTGCATATTTGTGTTTGTGATCATTATGGGAACGTTTCTGGATGTTTTATTTTGAGTTTGAGTACAGATATAAAGATCCACCATTGTTAGGGTTCCGAGTTCCCAATTTGGGGAACCTGACTTAAAGGCTAAATTGGATGAAATTGACGGTGCCAATGAATTTAGGAGGAAGATTGCAACCGATCCATGGCCTTGGTTGATGTTTTTTGTGCGTGTATAATGATTTTAAATTGTACAGGGCTATAGCTACAAACGCAATTGGTCATTATAGGCTTTAGCAACAGAAGTGTCTGTCACTAAAGGCCTGGTTCAATTTGAACGAAGAAGACAAAGTGTGGCAACTCTTCATTGGCTAATTCAAATCCAGCATGCGTTTTTTTTTAATTCAAATATTCGCGTGGACTTTCAAATATATTTTTATCATTTGATATGTATAAACAAATGGACAATTGGCTCAGTTGGAAAAGCGTGCTTGTGTGAAGGGAGAGGACCTGGGTTTGAGTCCCAGGTCCAGCATTTTGTTTTTCTAACATTTCTTGATTGCATATCCAATGTGCCTTAACTATGCAGGTCTATTATAAGCCTCAGACCATGACCATCAGATCATGATTGATCTAGATCTGAGCGCCCCAATGCAAAGTCTATCGTGCATCTTCAAGGCCAATCCACATTGGATCCAATAGTACAAATTTGGGCTCCAACGTTTTGGTCCTAACCCTTTTCCAAATTGCACCCTAATTCTACTTCACCCACCAAGCCCAATTTCTTTTCTTTTTGCTTTATTTAATTATTTAATTTTCTTAATCATCAATTTTTAATAATAATAATAATAATAATAATAATAATAATAATAATAAAAAACTCACAAAAACTATTAGGCTTAGATTATTTTTAAACAATTAATTTCTTTAATTAATTAATTATTTAAATTTTAACTATTTTCTTAATTTAAAATGAACTAGAACTTAGAATTTAATTTAATCATTTTATTTTCATAATAAAAATTTCAAAAAATATTAGGATAGTTTAGAATAAATTTTTAATTAATAATTTTCTCTTTCTTTTAATTAATTAATTAGATTTAGTTTATGTTTCAATATTTTCTTAAACAAAAAATACAAAAAAATATATATTAGGATTAGTTTTATTTTATAACCTAGAATAATTTTCCATTTAATATTTATTCTTCTTAATTAAATTTAGAAATAATTTTTATTTACCAAAACCAAAAAACAAAAAAAGATTTTTCTTTACTTAGAATTTTTCTTAGGTTTTTTAGATGTAATGCTTTATCTTGCGCGCGTTTATTTTACTTTCGCATTTTTATAATAATGTAAATGTATACTGGCATTAATAGATTAAATAGGCGTTTTTACACTCTCATTTATTTTTTATCCCCCATTTTGTACAGTGTAAATCCCCCTCCCCGAAAGTCATGTAATAGTCTAGACTTATGCTTTCCGCGCTTTATTTTCTGTACATATTAACTGTTAGTAACTAGGCATGTATAGAAAGACTAATAATCAAATGCTAGCAAATCTTAAAAGCAAAAGATAAATAACTGAATTGAACACAATTACACACAAGCACTTCTAGGGTATCCTATTTTGGTTGCCTTTAAGAAGTAAAACAGTCATGAGACAGGAGCGCTTTAGCAAAGACCCATAAATCAAAAGATCATAGTCCCTCGATGACCATATGGTTGTCTTTTCGGTAAATGATCTAGTCCCTAAAATAAAATTGCTAAAGCGTCTACACAAGTTGCCTTCGTGACTGTAAAACGTCCCTTCGGTTGCCCCTCAAACATCCGACGACAAAGCTACCTACTCACTAATAGTAAGATAGCATTGTCTAAAGGAAAAGAGGAAAAGAATAACCCTTTTCGAGTATAAAAGTAGATAGTTGTTAGAAGTTTGCTCAAACATTTTGCACTTACACAAAAACTACTTTTCAAAAGACATTTCAAAACACTTTGTATACTTTATCTACTATCCCGAGAACCAATACAAAGTTCGTCGTACCAAGGCATTTTCAAACACAAAGCACAAAGGTATTTTTAAAATGAGCAAACCTCTAAGAGCCCGTGGAAAACCACAGATGAAAAGGGTGCTAACACCTTCCCTTTCCATAATCTACCCCCCCTTACTTAGAAAATCTCGAAAAAGGTCTTTTTCTGTTCTTTTCACCCTTTCCTTTGGTGGATTAAAGAAAAGACGGTGGTGACTCTTGCTTACCGATCATTTGCGAATACAAAATGCAAAACCAGTACTATTAAACTGTCGGTTCTGCCCCCATATCACAGAATCCTTTTGGTTTCTTCGTAAGACTAGGCTGTCAATATGAAACTCGCGCTTTATGACTTTGTTGTCTTGGCGTAGGGCTACCTGTTATTTCAGCGTGGCCTCGCGAAGGGTTGCTCCTGATCGGATTTCTTCGACAAGGTCAATCTCATTTCTGAGGGCCTCGTCGTTTATCTCCATGTCGATGGGCATTTCAGTTTGCCTAGATAGCTCCATGATTTCTACCGAGATGACGGCCTCGGTGCCGTAGGTCAGTCGGAATAGCGTCTTGCCAGTCGTCAAATGGGGCGTTGTTCAGTAAGCCCATAGAACACTGTGTAATTCTTCGACCCATCCCCTTTTGGCTTCGCCTAACCTACGCTTGATTCCTCGCAAGATGACCTTGTTCGTGTCTTTGGCTTGCCCGTTGGTCTGGGGGTGCTCGACCGAGGTAAAATGCTTCTTGGTGTTGAGTTTGGCAATGAAGCTTTGGAAACCTTGGTCGGTGAAATATGTGTCGTTGTCTGTGACGAGCATTTCTGGTATCCCAAACCGAGCGAGCATGTTTCATTTGTAAAATGGAGGATTTTTTGCGAGGTGATTTTTGCTAGGGCTTCAGCCTCTATCCATTTGGTGAAATAGTCTACGGCCACAATGAGGAATTTATTTTGGTATGTTCCTTGTACGAACGGTCTGAGGATGTTCATTCCCCACCAAGAAAATAGCCACGGAGACGATATCGTATTTAGCTCGTGTTGGGGAGCTAGGTTCATGTCAGCATGTCTCTGGCACTTGTCGCACCTCTTAACATGTTCTTTGGCATCTTGTTGCATGGTCGGCCAGTAGTATCCCTCCCACAGCACCTTTCGCGCTAGGGACTTTCCGCCCATGTGTTGGGCATTGATTCCTTCGTGGATTTCCCGTAGTATCTCAGGGAGCGTGGATTCTTCAACACACTTTAAGAGTGTAATGGAAAATCCATGACGATACAATTTATGTTCGAGCACCACATATGAGCATGCTCTTCGTTTGGTCGAGGTTGCCTCCCTTTGGTCCAGGGGAATTTCTCCTTTCGTTAGAAAATTAAACATCGGGGTCATCTAGCATGAATCGTCCCCGATGGCATTCACTTCGAGTAAAGGCGTGGACTTTTCAATGCTCGGGAGAGATATGGATTCTTTTATGACAGATTTGTTTCTGCCCTTCTTCTTCGTACTTGCGAGCTTTAAAAGTATGTCAGCCCGTGTGTTTTGTTCGCGTGGTACGTATGTAATTTATGCTCGATCAAACTTTTTCATATGTTCTTTGACCAAGTTTAAATATTCAATGAGGTTGTTGTTCTTAGCCTGGTATCCCCTTAAACTTAAGATGCGACAAGTTAGCAATCAATGAAAATTTATATCTCACGAGCGCCTAAACCCTTGGCCAGTCTTAGACCTGCAAGTAAAGCCTCGTATTCTGCTTGATTGTCTGAGGTTGGAAAGGAGAGAGTGAGAGAATGTTCGATCACGACGCCTTCCTCGTTTTCAAGGAGGATTCCTGCTCCACTCTCGGTCGAGCTGGATACTCCATCGACAAAGATGGTCCATTTATGCTTCTTCCCTGCAGGGGGGGTTGTGAATGGTCATCTTTGCGACGAAGTCGACCAGAGCTTGGCCCTTCAGAGCCTTCCTGCTTTCGTACTGAATGTATAATTCTAAAATCTTAAAGGACCACTTTATCATTCGAACAGCCATGTCTGGTCAGCCTAAGAGCTGTCTCACGGGATGGTATGTTTGTACGACGATCTTGTGTGCGAGGAAATAGTGTCTGAACCTTCTCGTTGCATTGACGAGGGCCAAAGCTACCTTCTCGATCTGTTGGTATCTGACCTCGGGTCCCTGAAGCGCTTTGACCGTCATGAGTCTCGCAAATGAGGGCCGCACTAACGGCTTCAACGGAGACGGCCAGATATAGGAATAACATCTCCCCGTCGATTGGTCGTGATAGCACGGGCTGCTATGAAAGGCTTTGTTTGATATGGAGAAGAGCCCGTTTGCACTCCTCGGTCCACTTGAAAGCTGCCTCCTTGAGCAGGAGTTTGAAAAAAGGCAGGGCATGTTGAGCGAATTTTGCAATGAAACGGGGGAGTGAGGCGAGCATACCATTCAGGACTTGTATGGATCTTTTTGAAGTGGGTGTAGGGAGGTCAGAGAATGCCCGGCACTTGTCGGGGTTGGCTTCGATTCCTTGTTCTGTTAGGTAAAAACCGAGGAACTTTCCTGCCTTAACCTCGAAGGTGTATTTCTCGGGGTTGAACCTCATTCTACATTGTCTTGCTTGGGCAAAGACTTTTCTGAGATGAGCGACATGGTCGGTGTCTACTCAGGATTTGATGATCATGTTGTCCATGTATACCTCGAGCACATCTCTGATCTCGTTGCAGAAGACATTGTTCATCATCCGCTGGTATGTTGCTCCTATGTTTTTCAGACCGAAGGGCATTACGTTGTAGTAATAGTTTCCTGGGCTGGTCCCGAAAGCAGTGCAGTGTTTGTCGCTCATTGCCATTGGGATTTTGTTATAGCCCGAATAGGCATACATGAAAGATAAAATTTTATAGTCGGCCGAGTTGTCGACCAACATATCAATATTAGGCAAAGGAAATACATCTTTGGGGCATGCCCGGTTAAGATCGATATAGTTAACTCACATACGCCATTTTCCATTATTCTTTTTAACGAGTACAACGTTTGACAACCAGGTTGAATATCGGGCTTCGGAAATAAAATTTGCCTCTAGGAGGTCTTTTACAACTTTTTCAGCAGCTTCTATTTTCTCGATGGACTGCCTATGCCTACGTTGTACTACTGCCCTAGCGGCTGGATTAATGGCGAGTTGATGACAGGAAACCTCGGGGTCGAGACCGGGCATCTCTGCGGCGCTCCACGCGAATAGATCTCCCTTAAGTAGGCCTTGATCCACTTCCTCGTCAGGTCGGGGAGTCCGGTTCCGGTTTTCACCCCTCTGTTCGAGTCTTCACCGAGAGGGACGAGCTCGAAGTCTCCATCTGGAATTAGTCGGAGGAGCTCTAGCTCGTTGTTGGAAGATTTGTCTTAGTCGAAGCGAGTGTCTAACGAGATCGAGTCGATCTTTGGAGGAGCCCTCTGCACTTCTGCCTTGATGGGTTGTGGCTCTAGTCATGTTGTTGCATCTTTCTTGGCGGGCCGTGCCCCAGTGTCAACTGTGTTGTGTCCCTTGGCCGCCGCATTAAAGCATCTTCGAGCAGCTGCTAGGTTACCCTGGATGGTGGCGATGCGCTCCCTCTTTGTGTAGAACTTCATCTTCATATAAACGGTGGAGGGCACCGCGGTCAACTCTGCCAGTGTCGGCCTCCCAAGGATGCAGTTGTAGAGGGAGGGGCAGTCGATGACCAGGAAGCACACCTTGACTTTCTTGGTAGCAGTGTCTTCACTGAAGGTTACCATTAGTTCCATGTACCCCTATGGCTTGGAGGTCGAGCCATTAAAGCTCTGTAGGTCGGATCCCACGTATTGTGAAAGGTGAGAATCGTCGAGTTGCAGAGTTCTGAAAAGCTGGTTGTACATCATGTCAATGGAACTTCCCTTGTCGACCAGGACACGACGAACATCAAAGTTAGCCATTCTCGCCCTGGTCAGGAGAGGGGTGGCTGAATTGGGGGGCCCTCCGGGAAATTCCTCGAGGTAAAAGGTGATCGGCTCCGATCTGCCCTTAATTCTTCTGATCGGTACACCCCGTTGACAGATGGCACACACTTTTGTGTGGTGTTTCCTTTTATGTTATTCTTTTCTCTTACCAATTAAGCCTAGTTTTTCTGTGCCTATTTCATCGTTACAAGTGTAGTAAATAAATAATACATTAGTTAATTTAACTTAGATTTGAATGACTAATAGTACATAAATCATGTTATGTAGTAACATAGTATTTAGCGAAAACAATGTTAGTAGCAGTATAAATGAATTTCTCCGTTCCAATAGCAGTAAATTAAATTAGTTGCTAGAAGCTAGCCTTATGGGGAAGAACGGCGCACCCATTATTTGTATAATAAATTAGTAGTTTAGGGAGAAAAACCAACAATGGACTATATATATTTAATGGCTGAATTAGTATTTTATTAGTAATAAAAATAATTTAGCAGTGGGATTAATTTAATTAAGTTAGCAAATAATTGGACACGAGTCGATTAATTCGGTATGTTGGTATGTTGATGTATTTTTGCGAATTGACCGAAAATGTTGTTTTGTTTGGATATCTTTGTGGTGAATAAATGTTGTGATTATGAATTGTCTTGGTGTTATGGCATGAATCCTAGTGATTTGTTGTTGATTACGTTGATGACGTTTTAGGCCTATGGCTAGTGAAGTAATGATATAGGCCTATGTCTCGTGAAGTGTTTAATGATGTCGTTGTATATGATTGAACATTCATACATTTGCATTTGTGAAGGCCTGTATTGGCGGATTTGTAAAGGCCTGTATTGGAAAACTAATTTGTGAAGAAGGCTTATGCCTTATGCCTCGGTAAACTAGCAATTTTTACGATGGGAGTTTTACTCCAATGGTATCACATGCATTTGCATCGTGTTGAGTTGCATATTCGAGTCGCATATGTTGAGTTGATGTATTGATGGTTGTGAAGTTTTGATTGTCATTGTGTGAAGTGGTGATTCGTATATTCTTTACCTAACATATTGTTTATCATAAACCTATTTATATAGTTTGATATCTCACCCCTTCTGTTGTAATGTTGCTCTCCGTTGGTAACACGCAGGTAATTCAAGAGAGTAGTGGTCTCCGCCATTAGTTCAAGTTGGTGTCATTTGCTCTGATAAGTAGCACTCGGGGGGAAATGAACGCATGTTTTGATTTTGTTGTTTTAAGTTGAACTTTAAAGTTGTTATTGGAAGAGTTTATTTGTTTTAATGTCGTTTTGAATATTAGACAGATGTTATGTCTTATTTGGAGATTTTATTATGAATTCGCTGCGTAGTTAACGAAAGTCGATTTATGTTATGGAGACTATATTTATGCATTGTGTTCATTTTGCTTCCATAAGTGTTATGTATCTTTTCTAAAAACAGTACATGTTTTTTGTTATTCTGTTGAAAGTGTAATATCCCATGTTTCGATTGAAAATTTTATACTTTGATTTTATAAATAATTACTGGGTATAAATGGGGTGTTACATTAGTGGTATAAGAGCAGGTCAGTTCGTCCGACCAAGTTGTTGAGTCTATTGTTTTGTTTAACAATCAAACATTATTAATTTGAGTTCTAACTTTAACTATGTTGTGGGCAGAAGTTTATGATGGTTGGAAGAAATATGGAAGGAACGACGAGGCTCTTGTTGCTGCTATGCATGCAATGGCTCAAGAATTTCAGAACTCGCCAAATGCTGACAAGAATGTTAGATCTCGCAGCTTAGCAACCTTCCAAAGGGAGAAGCCTCCTACCTTTAAGGGAAAATATGATCCTGATGGAGCATTAAATTGGCTGGAGGAGATTGAGAGGATCTTCTGTGTGATGGATTTCACTCCAGTGCAGAAGGTCTGTTATGGTACTCACATACTGGCAATCGAAGCTAATGACTAGTGGCTAGAGACACCTTCGAGGCTGGAAGTTGCTGATGAAGAGATCACTTGGGATGCGTTCTGTAGGGAGTTTCTGAGGAAGTACTATCCTGAAGATCTTCGGGGTAAGAAGGAGATCGAATTCTTGGAGCTGAAGCAAGGGAACAGGTCTGTTACTGAGTATGGGGCAAAGTTCGTTGAGCTGGCTAAGTGCTACCCACATTTTGTCGGAGAAGGTGCTGAATTTTTAAAGTGCATCAAGTTTGAGAACGGGTTGCACCCAGAGATCAAGAAGGAAATTGGATACCAGAAGATTTGTGTCTTTGCTGATTTGATTGATAGTTGCAGGATTTATGAAGAGGATAATAATGCTCACTATAAGATTATCAATGAGAAGAGGGGTAAGAATCAACAGAACCGTGGCAAGCCTTATGATGCTGGGAAGGGTAAATAGAGAGTTGCTCCAGGTCAGAACACCAGTGGGGGAAATTCTCCTGCCCAAGTGGTGTGCTTCAAATATGGACAACCTGGTCACAAGAGTAATGTGTGCACTACTGTTGTTGCAAAGAGGTGTTTCCGTTGTGGCAAGATTGGACATACAGCTCCTGATTGTACGAATAAGGCGGATGTTTGTTTCAATTATGGTGAAGAAGGGCATATTAGTACTCAGTGTCAGAAACCAAAGAAGGCACAAATTGGTGGTAAGGTGTTTGCTTTGGCTGGGACTTCTACAGCTAGTGAGGACAGACTCATCTGAGGTACATGTTTCATTAATAATACGCCTTTAATACTATTATTGATACTGGTGCTACCCATTGCTTTATTGCTGCTGATTGTGTTGAAAGATTGGGACTTTCCCTGTCTTATATGAATGGAGAGATGGTGTTCGAGACTCCTATAAAAGGATCGGTGACTACTTCTCTTGCGTGTTTAAAGTTTCCTTTGTCAATCTTCAACAAACACTTTATTGTTGATTTGGTATGTTTACCGTTAAGTGGATTGGGAGTAATTCTAGGAATGAACTGGTTAGAATATAATTATGTTCATATTAATTGTTATAACAAGTCGGTAAGGTTTTCTTCGCTTGAAGAAGAAGAGGATGATGTATTGACTATGCGACAGCTGAAGAAGTTAATGATAAGTGAAGCTCAAGTATTCTCATTGATAGCGTCGATATCCGCTGATAATCAAGAAATAATTGAGGAGTTACAAGTGGTGCGAGAGTTCCCTGAAATTTTTCCCAACGAAATTCCAGATGTGCCGCCGGAAAGAGAAGTTGAATTTGGTATTGATCTTGTACCTGGTACCAGACCTGTGTCTATGGAACTATACAGGATGTCTGCATCTGAATTGTTAGAGTTAAAGAAGCAATTGGAAGAGTTACTTGAAAAGAAGTTTGTAAGACCAAGTGTATCACCGTGGGGAGCTCCAGTGTTGTTAGTAAAGAAGAAAGATGGAAGTATGAGGCTTTTTGTTGATTATAGATAGTTGAATAAAGTGATGATTAAGAACAAGTATCCGCTTCCAGGAATAGATGACTTAATGGATCAATTGGTGGATGCTCGGGTGTTCAGTAAGATTGATTTGAGGTCGGGTTACCATCAGATTAAAGTGAAGGATAAAGATATCCAGAAGACGGCTTTCAAAACGTGTTATGGACATTATGATTATTCGATGATGCCTTTCGATGTTACTAATGCACCGGGAGTATTCATGGAATACATGAACCGTATCTTTCATGTTTATTTCGATCGGTTTGTAGTGGTGTTCATTGATGACACTTTGATTTACTCTAAGTCGGAAGAAGAGAATGCATAACACTTAAGGATAGTATTGCAAGTTTTGAAAGAGAAGAAGTTGTATGCAAAGTTGTCTAAGTTTGAGCTCTAGTTAAAGAAGGTTAGTTTTCTTGGTCATGTGATCTCAGGTAGTGGCATTGTTGTAGATCCATCAAAGGTTGATGTTGTGTTACAATGGGAAACTCCGAAGTCAGCTACTGAGATTAGAAGCTTTTAGGGATTAACTGGTTACTATAGAAGGTTTATCGAAGGTTTTTCTAAGTTGGCACTTTCGTTGACTAAGTTGACTTGTAAAGGTATAGCTTTTGTGTGGGATGTTCAGTGCGAAGAGAGTTTTGCAGAGTTGAAGAGGAGATTAACGTCGGCTCCAATTTTGATGTTGCCTAATCCAGGAGAACCTTTTGTGGTATATTGTGATGCTTCTAATATGAGTTTAGGAGGTATGCTTATGCAGAATGATAGGGTAGTTGCATATGCTTCAAGGTAGTTGAGGACTCATGAGAAGAACTATCCTACGCATGATTTAGAGCTTGCTGCAGTTGTTTTTGCATTGAAAATTAGGAGGCATTATCTTTATGGTTCTAGATTTTAAGTGTTTAGTGACCATAAGAGCTTAAAGTATTTATTTGACCAGAAGGAGTTGAATATGAGGCAACGGAGATGGTTGGAATTTTTAAAGGATTATGATTTCGGTTTGAATTATCATCCAGGAAAAACGAATGTGGTAGCTGATGCAGTGAGTTGAAAGACTTTATATATGTTGGCAATGATGGTTAAAGAGTTGGAATTGATTGAATAGTTCAGGGATATGAGCTTAGTTTGCGAGGTGACACCGCAGAGTGTTGTGTTGGGTATGTTGGAGATTAATAATGAATTTCTAGACAGTATCAGAGAAGCTCAGAAGTTGGATGTGAAACTGGTAGATTCGATGGTTGTGATCGATCAGTCTGAGAATAGTGATTTTAAGTTAGATGTGCAAGGTGTGTTGAGATTTCGTAATCAGATTTATATTCCTGATGATGCTGAGATGAAGAAAGTGATACTTGAAGAGAGTCATAGAAGTAAGTTGAGTATTCATCCAGGAGCTACAAAGATGTATCAGGATTTGAAGAATTTGTTTTGGTGGCCTGGGATGAAGAGTGATGTGGCTCGGTTTGTATATGCATGTTTGACTTATCAAAAGCCGAAAGTTGAACATCAGAAGCCTGCGGGGTTGATGCAACCGTTAGAGATTCCATAATGGAAATGGGATAGCATTTTAATTGATTTTGTAACGGGATTACCTAGTACTTTGAGAGGGCATGATTCAATTTGGGTGATTGTTGATAGACTTACGAAGTCGGCACACTTTATACCTATTAACATCACATATCCGATTTCGAAATTGGCAGAGATTTACACTAGAGTAATTGTGAAGTTGCATGGTGTTCCTTTGTGTATTGTGTCGGATAGAGATCCGAGATTTACTTCTGATTTCTGGAAAAGTTTGCAAGATTCGTTGGGATCTAATTTGAGGTTGAGTTCGGCGTATCATCCTCGGACGAATGGTCAAACTGAGAGGACTATTCAGCCATTGAAGGATCTGTTGAGAGCATGTGTTCTTGAGTAGGGAGGTTCGTGGGATACTTATCTTACGTTGATTGAGTTCACTTATAATAATAGTTACCATTCTAGTACTGGGATGGCACCTTTTGAGGAGTTGTATGGTCGAAGGTGTAGGACTCTGTTGTGTTGGCATGAATCTGGTGAAAGTGTGGTACTTGGACCTGAGATTGTTCGAGAGACTACTGAGAAAGTGAAGCTTATCCGAGAGAAGATGAAAGCTTCTCAAAGTAGACAAAAAAGTTACCATGACAAGAGAAGGAAAGATTTGGAATTCCAAGCTGGTGATCATGTGTTTTTGAGAGTCACACCTGTGACTGGTGTTGGGCGAGCTCTAAAATCTAAGAAGCTCGCTCCTTGTTTTATTGGTTTGTATCAGATATCGAATAAGGTTGGGAAGGTTGCGCACCGAGTGGCGTTACCGCCAAATCTTGCTAATTTGCACAATGTGTTTCATTTATCACAACTCAGGAAGTATATTCTCGATCCGTCTCATGTGATTCAAATGGACAATGTGCAAGTACGGGATAACCTCACGGTGGAGACAATACCTGTGTGAATCGTGGATCGCGAGATGAAAATTCTAAGAGGAAAAGAGATTGCTTTGGTGAAAGTGGTTTGGCTAGGAGCTACTGGAGAGAGCATAACCTGGGAGCTGGAGAGCAAGATGCGAGACTCCTATCCCGAGTTGTTCGAACCAGGTAAACTTTTATTTTCGAGGACGAAAATACTCTAAGTGGGGGAGAGTTGTAACACCCATATTTAATTAAATATTTTAATTAAATAATATTGAGTATTTTCCGAATTATTGAAATATGTTGTTTGTGTTATTTAATTGATAATCGGGTAAATTGTCAATTTTATTCGGGAGGAAATTAATATTAGAAATAATATTTTATAAAATAGTATAGTATTTAATTAAGTGGGCTTAGTTTGCGTTGGTAATAGTAATAAAGGGGTGTTAATTGTTAGGCCCATTAGAATAAGTGAGTGGGAGATAAAATAGGAAGTGGGGTAGTTACTAGTGGCAAGAAAGAAGGAATGGACATTATGTGAGATTTGGGAAAAGAGAATAACAAAAGGTTTGAAGGAAAATTGTTGCAGTATGAAAATTCGACCGGAACCGAAGTGAGATTCAACTGAGAAATTCGAGTTACCATCAATTCAAGGTAAGGGTGGGATTCCTTCTAAATAAATGGATGTATGATAAATTTTATGTGGGGTTTAGAGTATTAGATTCATTGCTGCGTTTTGTTAAAAATGGATGATCAATTGAATTTTGCTCATGCTTATAATAATAGATAAGAACAAATAACAGGAATTTTATTGAGTATCATGTTGTATATTTAATTTGTTGTGCTAATTGGATTGAATATTGGATTTACACTGAAACGGTAACGAAACTGGGTAAGGAGATGAAGGAAATTGGAGAAGGCAATGAAGGGTGACGGTCGGCGTCATATGGAGTGGAATGAGGTGTCGATCGGCACACCCCATTGACGGACGGCACACACTTTTGTGTGGTGTTTCCTTTTGTGTTATTCTTTTCTGTTACCAATTAAACCTAGTTTTTCTGTGCCTATTTCATCGTTACAAGTGTAGTAAATAAATAATACATTAGTTAATTTAACTTAGATTTGAATGACTAATAGTACATAAATCATGTTATGAAGTAACATAGTATTTAGCGAAAACAATGTTAGTAGTAGTATAAATGAATGTCGTTGTTCCAGTAGCAGTAAATTAAATTAGTTGCTAGAAGCTAGCTTTATGGGGAAGAATGGCGCACCCATTAGTTGTATAATAAATTAGTAGTTTAGGGAGAAAAACCAACAGTGGACTATATATATTTAATGGCTGAATTAGTATTTTATTAGTAATGAAAATAACTTAGCAGTGGGATTAATTTAATTAAGTTAGCAAATAATTGGACACGAGTCGATTAATTCAGTATGTTGGTATGTTGATGTATTTTTGCAAATTGACCGAAAATGTTGTTTTGTTTGGATATCTCTGTGGTGAATAAATATTGTGATTATGAATTGTCTCTGTGTTATAGTGTTAATCCTAGTGAATTGTTGTTGATTACGTTTATGATGTTTTAGGCCTATGGCTAGTGAAGTAATAATATAGGCCTATGCCTCGTGAAGTGTTTAATGATGTTGTTGTATGTGATTGAACATTCATACATTTGCATTTGTGAAAGTCTATACTGGCGGATTTGTGAAGGCCTGTATTGGCAAAATAATTTGTGAAGAAGGCTTATACCTTATGCCTCGGTAAACTGGAAATTTTTACGATGGGAGTTTTACTCCAATGGTACCACATGTTAAGATAAGTCAAAGATATTTTAGCTAAATTAAGTAGGAAAATATTTGTGCTGTAAATAATTTATTTCATTCCCTTAATAGAAGAGGAATTATAGGGACTCTTTTATGTATATATAGTACCTTGATCAATAAATATAATTATCAAAATTATTACTTTGAAATGTTCTATATGGTATCTAGAGCGAACACCGTCTCTCTTTCAATATAGGAACGGTGGTTTTTTTATTTCTTAGTAATTTCTGATGGCTTCTGATAAAAACAAATCGGAGAATTCTGTAACTTCCGCTGCTGTCCAATTCAATGATGCACTCACCCCAGAACGGCTTGACGGCACTAACTACGTCAAATGGTCGTTGAATGCACGAAACAAAATCAGAGGCAAAAAACGATGGGGTTATGTTACCGAAACAAAGACTGCACCAGCAAAAGACAAACCCGGTGAATATGAAGCATGGGAAGATGAAAATTTCTTGGTCAAGTCTTGGCTTCTTGACTCCATGACCAAAGAAATCATATATCTTTTCATTCACTTAGCTACGGCGAAGGAAATTTGGGAAACTGCAAAACAAACGTACTTTGTCGACCAAGATGCATCAAGAGCTTATCAATTGCATCGTGAGGTAATCTCTACTCAACAAAATGGTGGATCTGTTATTACATACTTTGGAAAATTGCAGAGGCTATGGTAAGAGTACGATAGTATTAATAATTGTACCATGGAATGCACTAAAGATGTTGAGAAATACAATAAGATGGTTAATTCTCAACGAGTTTATGTTTTATTGGCTGGTTTGGATTCAAATTTGGATGGAGTTCGTGGTCGTGTTCTGGCTACCACTCCGCTTCCTAATGTTCAATCAGTCTATGCAATTGTATGTGCAGAGGCGAATCGCCAAGAAGCTATGCTAAGCGGTGAGTCTTTGAATGGTTCCGCCTTAGCTGTCAATAAGTATCTGAAGAAATAAATCCACAAGTGTAATCACTGTAATAGAGATAATCATGTCATGGAGACATGTTTTAAGCTCCATGGCTACCCGGAGTGGCATCCAAAGGGAAAAACTACTTCGAATAATAAGACAGAAAACAGCAAGGCTCATCTTTCTACTGCTGCCAGCTTCGTAACCAAGTCAGGTATGTCTAACTCTGCTCATAATCCTTCTGTTATTATTAGAAATAGCGATTAGATAATCGATACACGTGCTACTGATCATATGACTTGTGATCAACACATGTTTACTAATTTCTCTCCTAATTGTCATAAAACTGTTATTATTACTGCCAATGGAGTGGAATCTCCCATTGAAGGTGTTGGTACAGTGACTCTATAACCCTCTCTATCAATACCTAATGTCTTATTTGTTCCTACCTTGAATTGCAATCTTATCTCTGTCAGTAAATTAACAAAATCACATTCATGTGTCGTTGTGTTTTATCCAACCCACTGTGTTTTTCAGGATATACATACCAAGGAGAAGATTGGCAGTGGTAGATATAGTGAAGGGTTGTATTATCTTGAAAAAGTTTCACAAATCCATAAAGGAGCATTGGTTCATCTTGCAAGTGATCACATACAAGATCAAAAAAAAATTGGCTATGGCATAGACGATTGGGGCATTCCTCTTTTAGTTATCTAAAAAAATTGTTTCCATCGTTATTTCATAAATGCAATATTTCAGATTTTCTTTGTGAAACTTGTGTTATGGCAAAAAGTCATCGTGCTATTTTTCTCTTGAGTAATAAGAAAACAGACTTTCCTTTCTCTTTAGTACACACTGATGTTTGGGGTCCTGCTCCACAATCTACACATAATGGGAAAAATGGCTTATTAGTTTTGTTGATGATTGTACACGGGTAACCTGGGTATATTTGCTACAACATAAAAGTGATGTGTATGATGTGCCTTGCTCCTTTCATCAAATGATAGTAACACAATTTAACACATGTATTAAGGTAATTAGATCAGACAATGGAGGGGAATATTTTAAGAAAGAATTAAAAGATTTTTTGAACTCTAAGGGCATTTTGCATCAAACAACATGTCCTTATTCCCTCCAACAAAATGGGGTGGCCGAGAGGAAAAATAGACACATATTAGAAGTTACTAGAACACTCCTAATTGATGGTAATGTTCCATCTCATTTGTGGGGCGAGGCTGTGAATTCAGCAGTTTACTTAATTAATCAAACCCCCTCTAGTGTGCATAACTTTAGAAGACCTCTAGATGTTCTATCTGATCATCATGTTCTCCCTTCCATTGTTCATTTACTACCTCATGTTTTTGGATGTGTTATATATGTTCACTTACACCCACATCAACGTATAAAACTTGAAAAACGATCTCTTAAATGTGTCTTTGTTGGGTATGGATCAACTCAAAAAGGTTATCGTGCTTATCATCCATCATCTAAAAAAATTTACATTTCAATGGATGTAACTTTTCATGAAGATAACTTTTTCTATGTTGATTCTACACTTCAAGGGGGGAATGAAAGTGAAGTGCAGCACCATGATGTTAGCATGTTTGACTTATTTTGTGAAGATAAATTATCTTGTGAGGATCATTCTGCAGGTAATGAATCAATCTCAAATATGGACACATCACCTTTAGATAATACAGTTTCCCCTGACGATAATCAACTAGCTCAATCTTCTCCGCAAGATCAAGTTAACTCTCCAGAGGTATTTCCTAATTCTATTCCCGATAATACAATTATCAATGGAGTTGATACTAATGTTCATTCTGAAGTAGGTACTAATGTTCATTCTGAAGTTGATTCCTTTTTCTCATGAAATTGGCCCTAGTTTCCATGAGACCACCAACACACCTAACACTGAATCCAAAATTGTCCAATATAATCTTCCACCTCGTTCTAACAGTGGTCAACCTCCCATTAGATATGAACCAGACCTTCAGTCCAAAGTTAAATATCCTATTAGTAATTATGTGTCATCTCACAAGTTATCTAAGTCATATGCATCATTTGTATCTCAATTATCCTCAATTTCTATTCCTAGTAATGTGCAAGAAGCTTTAGCAGATCCTAGATGGACTAAAGCAATGGTTGTGGAAATGGCAGCTTTAGAAAAAAACAACACTTGGGATCTTGTGACGTTACCAAAAGGGAAGAAAACTGTGGGGTGCAGATGGGTTTATACAATTAAACACAAAGCTGATGGAACTATTGAGAGGTATAAAGCACGACTAGTGGCTAAAGGTTACACTCAATCTTACGGTGTAGATTATCAAGAGACATTTGCGCCGATAGCCAAGCTCAACACTATGAGAATACTTTTGTCACTAGCAGCAAACCAAGATTGGCCTCTTCTACAATTTGATGTGAAAAATGCTTTCCTACAAGGAGAAATTTTAGAAAAAATTTATATGGATCTACCACCAGGTATGATAGATTCAAATGAGATGAAGGTTTGCAAGTTAAGAAAGGCTCTATATGGATTAAAACAATCCCCAAGATCATGTGTGATACGGTGGCCAGAACCAGGACTATTTTTGGAATGCTGGTTTGCATTTTGCGTTTGTGTTTGCAAAATGTCGCGGTAAGCAAGAGTCGCCACCGACTTTTATTTTATCCAACAAGGAAAGGAAAAAAGCACAGAAAAATTCCCTTTTTCGAGATTTTGAGTACGGTGGGTAGATTATAGAAAGGGAAGGTATTAGCACCCTTTCTATCCGTGATTTTCCACGGGCTCTTAGGTACTTGCTCATCATTTTCAAAATTGCTTCTGTGTTTGTGTGATTTGAAAAGTTTTTGACTTCGATTTAACTCTTTCTTCTGTCTTCAAGAGTGTTACGAAGTGTTTTTGAAAGCTTTGTTTAAAAGAGGAGTGTAAGTGTGAAAAAGTTTGTTTGGATTGAGCAAGTACTTAAGAACTAATCTACCTACTCGAAAAAAGAGAATTGTTCTATGTTTATTTCCTTTAGACAGTGCTATCCCACTATTAGTGAGTAGGTAGCACCATCGTTGGAGTTTTGAGGGTCAATTCGAAAGGGACGTACGGTCACTAAAGCAATGTTAGGACGTTTTAGTAGTAACCCTAATGTCTTAGATCAATTATTCGAGGCAACAATTCCGAGGCAACCATTCTGAGGCAACTTTTTAAACGGGACTTTGATCTTTGTTTAGACAAGAGAGCGACCACTAAAGCATCCTATACTTAACGACTGTTTACCGAAGGCAACCGAAGTGAGAGTATACCCTAGGAGTGCGCATGTGCGAGTGATTCAATTTCAAGTTTATTATCTTTGCACATTTAGGGTTAGCTAACCGTTTTTAAAGTTAATCATACATTCTTGTCATGCATCCCTATTATTCATACATCTAACAGTTAATATTTTGCGGAATTTAAAGTGCGGAATTTAAACTACGCTATTACAAGGCTTCGGGTATTTACATAGCCAAAAACAAACTCGTAAAACAAAGCGATAAATGAAAATAAAATATCCTAATTAAGTTATTACAACTTGTGAGCAATTACATTAATAGGGTAAAAATAAATGATAAAGCGCGCGCGAGGAAATTAAGATCGGGAGAGAACTAGGGTTTTGACCCCTTTTAACCTAATTAAAAGAAAAAATTGTTTTTGTTGTTTTTGAATATTTTTAAGAAAAAGAATTAGGTTTTAAAATTAAATACGCAATTAATTAGTAATTAAATTAATTAAAGAAAATAATTAAATGGCCTATTTTGTGTTTTTGTTATTTTTTTTAAGAAAAAGAAAATAGAATTAAATTTAGACAAAACCCTAATTTCTAATTTATTTACAAAAAGAATTTAAGTTACCCTAGAATTAAATAATCTAATTAAATTAATTAAATTTTGATAAAAAAATAAAATCTAAACCTGATTTGGTGAAAAGTTGATTTTTTATGATTTTTTTATAAAAAGAAAAATTAATTTGTGTTAGTAAAATAAATAAACTAAATTAATTAAATAAAATATAAATGAAAAGAGGAAGGAATTTGGGCCTGAAACCAGCAATTGGGGGGGAGTGTGGATAGCACTTTTCTGGCCTAAGAAGAAAGTAGTTCATGTTGACTTGCTAGATCCAGTGCATTGCTTTGACCAACGCCTTTGATGGATCCTCACCCGATGGCCATCAGATCTGGCCTCTTGACACTTGGCTAATGGGATGATGATGGACTATGGTGGTCCTTGGCCCTGTGTGCGCGTTGGATCACTAAAAGAAAAATAATATGAAAGAATTGGGGGACCTGGGATTCGAACCCAGGCCCCAAAGCACTTTTCCAACGCCTGGCCACCAACTGAGCTGTGTGTTTCATTTGTATATAAAATAACAATAATAGATAATATGCAAATAAAGGGAGTTAGTGGAGAATAATAAAAACGCGCGCCAGCATTTTGAATGGACCAACAGGATGATGCCACGCTGGTCATCCCTGTCCTTGCTCTGTTGCTAAAAGTGAAAGGCTTTTACCTACAGACGTATGTCTGTAGCTACAGCCCTGGTTCGTTCCAAAATCCTTGCTGGACATGATAAATGATTTCTAATGCCATAAATCGAACCGTCTTGTCATCCTAAACATTATGATACCCTTCATGGGGGCTAATTTTGCTTGCACACAAAAACTCTAAAACGAAACCAAAAACCCTAACAATGGAAATTCTTGATTCAGTCCACAAAAATGCAATTGGATGATATGGATAGCTTGCAAATGTGTAGAGGAACAAGAATATATAATTATTTCATGCTATAAGTGCCAGAATTACATAATTCGATTTCAAAAATAACCCAAGGTCGTGGCTGACTTACAGTGAGTTTCAAGGTCTGGAAATGCTTTTTCTTGATTGGTTTTGCTTGTTGGTGATCCCAAGAAGCGATTGGGATGGTCAGGAGGCTTTGTAATTGCCTGGAAGTATGAATTCAACTCAGCACTTTTTGTGATTTTTTTCAAGTTTGGTTCTTGTTCTTGCGCCTCCCTCTAGCCTTGTTTTAGGTCTGCAAATGTTCAATATATATCAAGGATTAGATTAGGGTTGAAAACCTGATCTCAATCTTCCTCCATTATTTATTTTGATTTGGATTTGATTCACTTGAAAATCTTGCTAAAAATACGTCAAACTCAATCTTTTTGTGCACACAAAGGCCTTGCACGAATCCAATCACTTGCCAACTAGATATAGGACCTGAAACAAGCACAATATCTTGAGATTTCAATGTTTTGGATTTTTCCATGATTTGTTTTGATAAAATTGATTTAATTCAAATAAAAATAAAAATAAATAATAAAAATAAGATAATGACAAGTGGCAAGATCTAGGACTCGTGGACCATGCTACCAACTCAAAACAAGTGCAAAAGATTAGGCCCATTTAGCAAAAATTGCAATTTTAGGCATAGTTTACTTTTGACAATTTTGCAAAAAAGGTCAACTTCACCAATGCATAACTTCCTCAATTTTTACTCTTCGAAGGTGTTCCTAGACTTTTAGAAATCTTGAGATGTCCTATAAGAAACCCTTTTGGTCTCATCTCAATTTGGTATTCCGTGTTCATGTATGAAGCTTTGACAAAAAAGGTGTTTTTGTTGACTTTTCAAAATGACCTATAATGTCCAAATTCATAACTTCTTGTGAGTTCATATTTTGAACTTGGGAGATGAAGATGTATTGTAGATAATTTCATCATCTTCAAAATTAGCTTTGGATGGGTCATTTCTCATAAAGTGTGAGAAAGTTATGCTTGGTCAAAGTTGAGTTGACTTTTCCTACAAAACCCTAATTTAGCAACTTTTGGTTCTTGATGAATTATGAACAATCTTTGATGAATCATGATCAACCCTTTATCAAATTATGAATAATAATTCAAAATGATGATGTTGACCAAAAATATTGAAGTTTGACTGTATGTGGGCCACAATTGACTTTTGCCCTATCATAATCGATTTCTAGGCTTTTGAGCAATTGACTGAGCAAACTTTCTCTGTAGGGCTTGAAACTTGACATGGATGATCTTGAGAACATATTATGACAATGGTGAGCATTTGGGATCCCTTGGACTCAAGTACCTTGATGCAACATGAAACCCTAATTTGGGGTAGACTGCCTTAGGAGAGAGCTTGTCTGGTCAACCCTTGGACTTCCTTGAGCAACTTGAGGATCTTTCTTGAAATGTTTTCAGAAATATGGGAGGGCAAATTTTGGGGTACAACATCATGGTTTGGTAGGTTTACTAAGTCTATAAAGGCTTTTGGCTATAAAGCAAGTAACTCTGATCACACCTTATTTTTGAAGAAAGGAGGAGGTAAAATTACAGCTTTGATTATTTATGTAGATGATATAATTGTTACAGGGAATGACCAAGATGAGATGTCTAGTTTGCAAAAATACCTCGCTTCTGAATTTGAGATGAAGCAACTTGGAAACCTCAAATATTTATTGGGTATTGAAGTAGCTAGATCTAAACATGGTATTTTTCTATGCCAGAGAAAGTATACTCTTGATTTACTATCTGAAACGTGATTGCTTGGGTGTAAACCTGTTGATACCCCAATTGAACAAAATCATATTCTATTTCAATGCCAAAATTCAGCAAGCATAGACAAAGGAAAATACCAGAGGTTGGTGGGAAAACTAATTTACTTGTCTCATACACGGCCAGATATTACATATGCAGTAAATGTCGTTAGTCAATTTATGCATGATCCACGGAAAGCTCATATGGATGATGTTGAAAGGATCTTGAGATATTTGAAGTCCACTCCTGGAAAAGGAATTTTATTCTCAAATCATGGAAACTTGAAGGTAGAAGGGTATACCGACGCTGATTGGGCAGGTTCAAGAAATGATAGAAGGTCTACCTCTGGTTACTTTACATTTGTAGGGGGAATATTGTAACTTGGAGGAGTAAAAAACAACAGGTAGTAGCAAGGTCTAGTGCTGAAGCTGAGTTTAGAGGCATGGCACTAGGAGTTTGTGAACTTTTATGGATACGAAATGTTCTATCAGATTTGAGTTTTGAACCAAGGGAGACTATGACTTTGTATTATGACAATACTTCAACAATTGCCATTGCACACAATCCTGTGCAACATGATAGAACGAAGCATGTAGAAATCGATAGACATTTTATCAAAGAGAAACTTGAAGCTGGAATAATTTCTTTTCCTTTTGTAAGATCTGAATTTCAGTTAGCAGATGTTCTCACTAAAGGAGTGGCAAGTAAGGTGTTTAATGAGTCTTTGTTCAAGTTGGGAATGTGTGATATCCATGCACAAACTTGAGTGGGGGTGTTAAGATAAGTCAAAGATATTTTAGCTAAATTAAGTAGGAAAATATTTTTGCTGTAAATAATTTATTTCATTCCCTTAATAGAAGAGGAATTATAGGGACTCTTTTATGTATATATAGTACCTTGATCAATGAATATAATTATCAGAATTATTACTTTGAAATGTTCTATACCACGTGCATTTGCATCGTGTTGAGTTTCATATTCGAGTCGCATATGTTGAGTTGATGCGTTGATGGTTGTGAAGTTTTGATTGTCGTTGTGTGAAGTGGTGATTCGTATATTCTTTACCTAACATGTTGTTTATCATAAACCTATTTATATAGTTTGATATCTCACCCCTTCTGTTGTAATGTTTCCCTCCGTTGGTAACGCACGGGTAATTCAGGAGAGTAGCGGTCTCTGTCATTAGTTCAAGTTGGTGTCATTTGCTCTGATACGTAGCACTCGAGGGGAAATGAACGCATGTTTTGATTTTGTTGTTTTAAGTCGAACTTTAAAGTTGTTATTGGAAGAGTTTATTTTTTTTAATATCGTTTTGAATATTAGACATATGCTATGTCTTATTTGGAGATTTTATTATGAATCCACTGCGTAGTTAACGAAAGTCGATTTATGTTATGGAGACTATATTTATGCGTTGTGTTCATTTTGCTTCCATAAGTGTTATGTATCTTTTCTAACAACAATACATGTTTTGGTTATTCTGTCGAAAGTGTACTATCCCATGTTTCAGTTGAAAATTTTATACTCTGATTTTATAAATAATTGCCGGGTAGAAACGGGGTGTTACAGGCTGCGTCAACCAGCTCGTCCAACTTCCTCTTGGATGAATTTATAGTTATGTCATTAAACCCTCCACCATTTATAACCATGGCGGAGGGCAAGCTTTCCCACATGTTGTGCATGGACAGAGGCTCTTCCATGTGTTCGGGGACGTAGAAGTCCTCCGGTCTCGTAATGGAGAACACGGTCTGGATGGGAACCGATTCATCAGACGGTCGAGCATCCTCCTCTGTCTCTCTTTTTTCGCGGGTATCTCGATGGGGGGCGTCATCGCACCGATATTGCCAGAGTCTTCCCCCCTTTATGAGGCTCTCAATAGCATATTTTAGATGGACACAATCTTTAGTCAAGTGTCCATGGCTTCGATGGTATTGGAAGTATTTGCCCCGATCTGCCCCGGGTTTAGCAGGAGCAGGGCGAGGATGATTGACGCCTTCGTTCTTGAAATTCGTGTTAACACACTCCGCCAAAATGCGCTCGCGGGAAGCCGTTAACGGAGTGTACTCAGTGAACCTCCCCAAGGGCCCTCTTTTCTCACGAGGGTCTCGGGGTTTGTCATCCCTTCTCTTCTTTCCAGTTCGTCGAGGAGGGTCAGAGTCTTGTCGTGGATTACTGGTTGATCCAGGATTCCTGGGGGGCTCTATTGGCCGCTTCCCTCTCCTCGTAGTCCATGTACGCTCTGGCTTTTTCGAGGAGTGCATCGAATGTCCAGGGCAGTTCGATGCCTACGGCCTTTCTGAATTCTGTGCCCGGGAGGAGTCCCCTCTCGAGCATGTATCTCTTCATGTGATTGGTGCAGGGGACCTGGATGGCCTCCCGGATGAATCGATCAATAAATTCCCTCAGGGTCTCGTCGTGTCTCTGAACGATAGCCTTGAGGGCTACTTCGGTCTTTGGGTGTCGTAACGAAGTAGTGAACGAACTGGTGAATTGGTTCTTTAAATTTTTCCAGGAGGTAATTGACCCCGGGGCGAGACTCTTGTACCAGTCCATCGCAGCTTTCCTCAAAGTCGTGGAGAACAACCAGTATTTGATTGGTCCCCTGACATTATGGTAATGCAACATTGCCTCGAACCCGTCTATGTGGTCGACCGGGTCGGCAATGTCGTCGTACTCTTTAAGATGGGGAGGCTTCTCCATGCCCGGAGGGCTGGGTGCCTCCATGATGGCTTGTGATAAGGGACCGCGGGGGGCGTCTTCGTCACTCCTATCTGGCGAGTGAGAGGGAGATCTTTTGTGATGGTTGTGGCGTCCCTGGTCGCGCAGATCGTTCCTTGAGCGGTATGGCCGTTTATTATTTCCCCTGTTGTCTCTAGGGGGTCTTTGTTCCTGACGCGAGGGGACGTGATTGCGTCTCCCCGTGTCGACGGGTTGGTCCCTCTCTAATGCGGGGCTTCGCCCGATTGGTCAGGGAGAAGGACTTCGAGAGAAGTCTCGCCTACGTCTATGCAGGGGAGATCGGGGATGTTCCTCTACTTGGCAAGGAGGAGGAGATTGGGGCCTCATGTGTCTTCTGGGGGCTCTCCGAGCATCTTCGAGCGCCATCAATCTTTCTCCTTGAGAGAAGATCTGGTAATTATTCTGATTTATCGTCGCAAACAGTGCTCTGGTCATGGCGTCTGCTCTGGCAAGAACGGGGACCTCATGGAACTAGGGGGTCTGATAGTTCTGAGGAGGTGGTCGATCATCTTCAGGTCGGCGAGATAATGATGATGACGAAGCAGTTGCTCCGTCTCTGTATTCCTAAGGACCGAGCATATTAATGGTGGGGGCCGTGTTATGGCCAGCGGTACCAGCGTTGTCGATGCTGGGATTGTCGGCGACATTTGTGTTGGCGTCGACGATGCAGACGTTCAAGTTGTTTTCTGCTGTTTGATCAGTCATGACGGTCAGAAGGGTGATTTAGCTTTAGTCTTGAGTAATTGGAAGACGGGGAACCAAGATCCCCACAGACGACGCCACTGATTGTACTTGACCAGAATGGTCCGTCACAGCTAGCTCGAGCAGAAGTTGAGAGTGAAGTGGGGGGTACCTGCAAGACACTCTGATGCCAAAATGAGTTTGGGAATGAGCAAGCAAGTATGAGAGTTTAGGAAGTGTTGAATACCTGACCCTCTCGAAAGAGAGGGTATTTATAGCCCTCTGCGCTGGGCCAATGTCTCTTTATTGGGCTGATCAAGCAGGCCCAACGTAGAGATTGTCAGGTTTTACGTGAGTAGTGGGGACCCGCACGTGGTCCCCTACCTGGATGACGTCCTCCGCAAGATCAGGAGGATATGGATGCGATCTTTCTGGGACCACGAAGACTCCGCAATATCTGGAGACGTTGGTAGTCAACCCTACGAGGAAGATGCTCGGGAGGAGCGTCTGCTCGTCATGGATGATCCCCGCCAGACACGAGCTCGATAAGGGACCAATCTTAATCGACAAGCTAGTTGAGGTGTCCTCGAAGCTTTCATGGTCGAGGTGTGAGCGTCCTTAGTCTATTCGGGCGCTGTCCCCGCGTGATGAGGTTGCCTCCTCGCGAAAAAAGGTTAGCAGTTATCCACTATATTTGAGGATAGTACCAGTCAGTGGTGCAGGTTGGCATACTTAGATTGAGTCTCACAAAAAGTACGGCCAAAGACAAACCTAATCCAGAACAATAATAATTTTAATCGATTATGCACATCTTACTCGTTAATTAATGTCAATGCTAGATAAAAAAAAAATAATAAAAAATAAAAATAAAAAACAGAGTCCAGATTATTATAAATGCTACCGAATTTTTATGAATGTCTCGCCCTCTTCTTCGACCGACCCTTTTCAAATCAACCGTGCAATTTACTTCGTGCATGTTCTTATCCTGATATAACGTACTACGGCCTTTTCGCAAAAGAAACAGAGTCCAGATTCAAAATTGAACAGCTTGTTTGAATTTGTTGGAAATAATTTAGAGCGAATATGATTTCCATAGTTGAATTAAAAGTAGTGGCATCAATTAGATCGTACTGAAAGACAAATTCTAATATAGCAGGTTTGTCAGACGATTTGTTGGGGTCATAGCTAGCTAGGCTAGCTACTGTGCACGTGCTCTCGCCACTGTGTTCAATTTTCCCCTTACTTAATTTTTAAGTGAATTGGCCTTTGGAAATTTACTATCATGTCATCCATGACATTCTTTTGTTTCTAGTAGGAATCAATCATATAAATAGGGTGAGAATAAGTTAGTAACAATGGTAGAGATTGTGATTCTCTAATTAATTTAACTTTTTTATAGCAAGAGATTGTATTCATTAATGAGAATTTTATTTACGTTTTTTTACTTAATTTGAAATAAAACCTGTAAACTATAAAGTTACATACATACTTAAAAGAGTGTCAAATGTTTACCCTTTAGAAATGTATTTTCTTTAAAAATTCACTTATTTATTTATTTATTTAATGATTAATATATTTAGTTTATATATGGATTACATATATTAATTATAGAATGAATCTAAAAAATAAATTTTCTTCTATAACAAAGATTAAAAGAAATAAAGATTAAATGGATCGTTCGTCCCGCTCTGTCTCCGTTTTAAATCTGTTAAAAATTAGGAAGGACGGACAAATATATTAAATGAAATTGAACTTAAAAATCTAACTCGTCTAACCAAAGAGACGGATTAACGGACATGAGACTTGCTTGCCTATTTATTTATTTTTTATTTTTTATTTTTAATAAATTAATAAGTACTTTTTATATTTCAATTAGATTTTTTATTTTTTTTAGAATATTTTTTTATAAAGTCTGTTTAAAAACAATAATTAATAAATCCGTATTAAACTTTTTAAAATGAAATTACTTTAACAGTTTATCATCTCAAATTTTAATTCATATTTGTCAATATTAATGATATTTCCAAATTCATATATCTCTAATTTTATTGTGGTTATAAATAAAATAAATGGAATAGATTATAGTCGTGAATGCATCAGGAAGTATCACTTTTAATAATATTATAATAAAATTAGCATGCTTGTAAACTAAATTTCACTTCAAAATATAGCTTCAAAATTATAAATATATACATGATATAATTGATAACTTATTTCAGTTTTAACTACACATAAAAGAAGAAATTAATATGATATAATTGTTAAATTCAAAACAAAATCATGCATGTAACAGTATTACTTAAAAAATTATAAATAATATTTTTTTCTTAATAATTCATATACTAGGGGTGACAAAACAAGTTGTAGATCGTGGGCTGGGCAACGGCGGGTGCGCAGATGTTCAGGGCGGGCTGCAGCTGATAGGCGGATCCAAAATCACAATCCAACCCTCTATATTTTGGAGGGTGCACGAACCCCTACCCATTTTTTCATCCCTTTATCTATTACATTGTAGATTTGATGATTTTTTTTATTATTTTCCATTTTTTATAGATCTTGATTTTTTTTAATTACTTCTTCAACTTGATCATTTTTTTTATCTTCAGTTTAATCTTTGTTTTTACTTTGATCCTTTCTTGATTTTTATTTTGACCTTGGTTTTTTAAGAGAATTTTCTCCAAAATACATGTACAGTTAAACACTTCTACCACTATCGACTTGGAGTTAGTTCCATCAAAGATAACATGGGTTGATTGTTTTATAGTTAGAGTTCATTTATTAAATATTTCAAGACTTACTAGAAGTGGAATGTCCTAAGAATAGATTTTCATCAATTTTAGCATCAAATTTTCCAAAGTTTTTCTTCTCGTTATTAAGAGCAGAACATGATTCAGTATAGAGCAAGTAGTGGTTGCTATATCAGCCAAGAAATACTTAGGATTGTTGGTTACATTGAGCATCGTCATCGCTAGATCTTCAAAATATCTATTTATTCATTCTGTTATCCTTATTTTGTTGGGGAGTTCGTGGAGCAGAGAAAGTATGCTATATGTTATTCTCATTACAAAAATTCTCGAATTCCACATTTTAAAATTCACCTTCGTGGTGACTTCGAATAGATGTAATACTTAAGCATTTTTTTATTTCGGACAACTTTGTCTAATTTCTAAAAGGAAACGGGCGGATTTTTTTTGAGATAGAAAAAGTGTTCATGTATACTGAGATTATGCATCCACTATTACAAGAGCATAATAATTCCATCCAAAACTCATGGTTTTGGATTGGACTAAAAAGATTCATATGCAAGCGTTGTAAATGTTTATGTGTAGAAATAGTATCTTTTGATTTAAAAAGTCACTTATTGCACACCAATTTGTTTAATTGGTTCATGTGTATGTGAGTTATTCTCCTATGCCATATGTGACACCCTAAACCCCTAATATATATTTTATACAAACGCGTGTGGAAAACATGAAGATAAAAAAAATAGGGTGTCACACATATCTCTCAATATTCAATCTTTAATTCAAAATGCAGAATTTAATTTCGAAACAACATAACATCGTTATTCAAGTAAGAAACTTAGAAACGAAACATGGTCTTCCCAACCTAGTGTTACATTATCAGAGTTATAAGAGGAATACTAAATAGCCGACACCAATGAGGAATTTAATTTTGAAACAACATAACACCATTATTCAAGTAAGCAACTTAGAAACGAAGCATGGTATTCCTAACCCAGTGTTACACTATCAGAGCGTCAAGAGGAATACTAAATAGGAGATAACAATGTGGCGAACATAAAACGGTAAATAAAGCAACGAATAGGCCAACTACGCCATTATTTACGGTTAAGCACCATAGCTACTTATCAGTCTCAACCTGAGTATCTGCATAATATACATATAGAGCAACATAGAAACAAGAAAAAATGGGTGAGAATATATTCCACAAATCAAACGATGTTAAAATAGAAAGGATAGTATAATCATCATATATAATCAAATCACAATCACACAATTAGGTAACATAGATAATTAAGCATGTAATGTTTATCTCTTCTACTCACATGCATGTGATACCAATCTCTTGGATATTAGAGGTATATTACTAATGTATCCAACTCGTCACTGGATCGAAGTCCTACTCGTCACTGGATCCAAGTCCTACTTGTCACTAGACCAAAGTCCTACTCGTCACTAGATCGAAGTCCTACCTATCTCTGATATACATGATGCATGAATGCTACAATTAATGCAAATTGACATCTGTAATCCTCTAACTCTAATCCTAATCATTAGACATAAGTCCTACATGTCGCTAGTTCTTTCGAACCTAAAGACATCATCATTAAATAATTTCATGTGTAAGGCCACGTCATTGGTTCTTCTATGCCTAAACATCTTAATACTGGTTCTCCGAAACCTAATCATAAATCACATCAACATTGGACTTGTGTCCTAACCTTAACAGCTTAAATCGTATATGTATTATTAAACATTGGACTTGTGTCATAAAACATTAACAACTTAATTCACATAGCGTCTTATCAAAATATCCCTAAAATCATGTTTCCTTCTAGTCATACCTCAGATTTGAATAATTATTTAAAATATCAAACAGAGTCAGAATCAAGCAAATGTATATGTTTAGGAAAGCTTAGAGAGTCTATTTTTAGAATATGATTTTTATTTTTGGACCTAAGATCCCAATCAACAAAGTTTAATTAAAAAATAGGAACTGGTACAAGCACTAAGCTAAATGATTTGTCGGGCTTATAACACTACTACAAAATGCGCACTCAACAACGCCATGTTCACCATGGTTCTTATATACACCATGGTGACATCTCTAAAATGAGGCGCTGACATATTTTTTTTATTGATTAAAAATTGTTTGAATATAACAGCGATTGATGTACCAACAGTGGTGATACAGTCAAACTTTCATGGGTTCGAACCTCAGCGCCATAAAATATTTTATTACTTTAACATTAAGGCGCACCTTTTCTTTTTATTTATTTTAAAACTCACAAATAAAAGGGATATCGTTACGGTTGGTAGTGTTAACCATTGTGAAATAGTTTACCTATATATAAGCGAATTAACTCTCACTTATAGATAGTACCTTTGTTTCCTTCACAAGGAAACCCTAGCATCCATTTTTTCCTTCTTCTTCGCTATTAGCCGTGAATCTTGTGCTTCATACATTAAGGTGAGCTTATTCTTCCATATTCTTGTTAGATAGTTCCTCATTATCTCGTTTGTTGCATGTTGTTTTTGTTGATTGTACTCCTTTTTTCAGATCCGTCTTCATTACCTTATCAAAGGAAACTTCATCCACCTTGTACTTTGTTGCAGTTCCACGACTTCATGTATATCCATTGATGATGTAAGTTGTTAGATGATTTTCATATTTGTTGATAAATAAGTTTGTTGTTACACATGTTGATAACTTTCATGGTTATTGTAGGTCTCAACAAGAACAAAACATTTTAGTAAATGAAGAAACAACGGCGGCAAAAAACTTCATCTAGTTTGATAGCATATGAGAATAAGTATAAGAATTATGAAGTTGTTGTTTAAACTTTTTACTCCTTATATTTATTTTTAATAGCTTCACAAACTAGATGAATTTCCATTATTAGTTTCGATGAAAAGGTACGTCCTTAATTATATAGTATGTTGTTGTAGTAGTTGAATTTATTATATTCTATGTAGATTATTTGTTTCAATAACCCTCATTTAAAGTACATTCATTTACATTGACATAGATACTTATAATCTGAAAATTAAGTTGTATTTGAAAATTGATTTATATAAATCAAGGTTTTCCGAATTGCATCTGTTTCATCATTCATCACAAGCTCTTTAACATATAGAACATGGTATAATGATCTGGCTCCTTCATTACATCGATATATTCTCATATATTTTAATTTCAATAACCATAATTTATAGGCTAAGTCTACCTCCTCATTATTACTAATCATCGTAATTGTTATGATGATAAGGCATCAAAATAATAACGATGATAAGTGACGATGATGAGATAGACTTAGTCAATAAATTGTTGTTATTGAAATTAAGATAGATGAGAAGATATTGATTCCATAAAGGAGTCACACCATTATACCACATTTTATATGTTAAAGAGCTAGAAATGAATGATGAGACGCGTGCAATTTAGAAAATAGTGGTTTGTTTAAGTTGGGTTTCAAGAATAGTTTAATTTCCATATTATATACATATTCATAAATTTGAATGCTTGTATTTCTTTAGTGAGGTATATGGAAAAACATGCAATCTACATATTATATAATAAACTCTGGTGACTTTCAATAATGGTTACTTACAGTAACTGTAATCAAAAATAAGTTATATGTCTATATCACAACGGTTGTTACTGATAATCGTTGTGATTAGTAGCGCACGTCCTGCCTTTCTATGACGGTTTCTAGACCTTGGTGGAAAATGACTACTTATAACCATACACTACTTAACAATGGTATGACCCGCGTGATGGTATCCTTATTTCAACCGGTGTGAATTGGGTTTTCCGTAGTAGTGTAACTAGTATTTCTCATAATGAAATTAGTGGAATGAGATGCTTATTAAGTCTAATATATAAGAAATTTATATTTCCTAATGGTGTCAATTTCATTCTTATAACATATATGTAACTAAAGTCATAGGCAAATGAATAACTGGGTAATACTAACTATAAGTTATAGAAATTAATCGACATATGGTAACAATAGTACTTAAATATTTATTAGCACGACTAATCATCCTATACCATTGGTTTAACATTTGATTTCTAAAATTAAGTACACTTATGTTCAGTTTCAACAATAAACTCACGTCATGTACACAACTACTATGTTCCACAATGTTATTCATATAAATCTCGTAAGAATATAGCATATTCACAACATCATTCACACACATAAACATCATTAGGCATTACTATAATTAACTACCTTAAGAAATATCTATGTCTCAACTTTCCAACGTAATAGACCACACTCTAGAAGGACTTACAAAACCCAAGCCACGCATGAAAGAAGAGAACCAATATCGATTAAAACTTGATTACACTCCTCGTATACTAACCAGAGAACTACTATTGTTGTAGTGCTCTAGACCCCAAAATTTCCTAATTTTAACATAAAGGTTATCGCGTTAGCTTTCCAACACAACTGATCACACCTCAAACAGACTTACAAAATTTAAGTTATGCGTGAAATAAGAAGACCAATACTCTCATGTGGTTTGTGCGATTTATTTGGCTTATTTCTACTTATTGATAATTATTCGACTTATTTTGACTTATTCAACTTATTTCGACTTATTCAACTTATTTTGACTTATTCCCCAATGTAACAGTTCCAAAATTCATTTTTCACATATAAACGATATATTTCACATCAAGGAACATCAATCTAACATATATCACATCAAATATTCATGTTTTCTTCATCAACTCATCATATAGCATATGAACATCAACAATCAATTTTTCCAACATAGATTCACAAGAATTTCACATCAACAATAATAAAATTAACATCAACAACACGAAACAGAATTCACAATCAATATAATCATGGATATTTTGCACAAACCTATGATAATTCAATTAATAACATCAAAAAAGAGAAAAGGGCCAAAACCTTAAGCTTAACACTCATCATGAAATAATCCCTCATTAGTTGATTAAGCCAAAACCTTGAGCGGAAGTTCCTAATCCTTGAAAATTTCTATCCTAGGGTTTCCTAAACTCTTCTCCTTGTTTTTTTTCTCTACTGACACATTCTAAACTTCCCTCGCCCTTTTTATAAAATTAGGTTTCTGTGTTATTTTAATTATTCTCACTAATTTCCCTTATTTTATTAATTTTAATTATTTATCCCATTTTTTTCTAAATAATCACAACCATTCATATTTTCTATTATTATTTTATTTTATTTTAATAACTCTTATTTTTATTTTTAATCCCTCAATAATAACACAAATTAAATTATAAGTGTTGCACCCCGAAATTTACCCTATTGATTTCAGTTTTTTTTATGACTTATGTTTCATCATATACATTCATGCACTTAAGATCGCATCAAGGTATTCTTATCTTTATGGTCTTCTTCAAGATAAAGGATTGGTTGTTTTGTCAATTAGTGCAAGAAGGGTTTCATGCCCTCTATTTGTGATGTATTCAGGCTACCCAAGCTTTCTAGGCTTCAGGATATCTCACTGATTCTTTGTTTCATCAAATAATTGAGAACTGCATGTATTTTGATCTTGAATCACCTTTCTCCCATCTATTGGCTCTTGTACTAGGGTTGTTTGATTATTGAATCTGTGATGTCTTTCTTGATAAAATCTCGGAAGCATTATCATCATGAGTTTTATCTCAGTGCACGCTCAATCATCAGCAGAGGTTCATTGGACTTAATATTTTTATGGTCACTTTTATTTCCACATTTTTAGGCTTGTTTCATTTTTTGGAGGGCTTGAGGCATTGATGTTTCATGGACCATTGAGGCCATAGCACAAGAGATGATGTATGGATTCATTTTGATCGTGGTAATCTCATCATTTTAAGTTGAAAGGAATTGAGTTAGGGGTTTATTGAAGTCGCACATGTATTCGATTTTGTTCATTTCAAGATTAAGTTCATGTGGATTAATTTCATTTGCTCATTATTCAAGATTCATTTGATCTTATTTCATAATGTCTCATTTCAAATTCAAGTGTTCAAGGCATACTTTCGTAATTCAAAATCCATACATCACCATGATTCATCAAATTTTTTCTACCATTTATAAGTCCATTCAAGTTTTGTACAAATAGTGTCATCATCCAAAAACCATTACAATTCATGAAGGCATTTTATCAAAATTATTCAAATTCTGCAAGTTCACAAAAAGTTGCAAAGATCTCATGCTTTCAAATACACATTTTCTTTAAAAGTTTCTTTTACAGGAGATTTCAAAATCGTAAGTCCTGAGTTTTTAGGATACAAGACTCAAATGGATCAATCTAAGTCCTAAGATTTATAATGAGGTATTCATCTTCACTTCTCCAAGTTCCATCCAAGACTCATTCTTCTTCAATCTTCAAGCTCGCCATAACCATTGCCTCAGCTTCATCTTCAAATTGTTCTCTCATCCTTCTTAAAGCATTCCTCCTTGCTTTTATCAAGCTCATCCATCAAGTTCATGAGACAAGAAAGAGAATGGGTTAGAAATCATCAAAAGCATTAAACATAAACAAGGAATTTTCACCAAAAAAAAAAGTTTTCAACTTCATCATGAAGGTTTGCATAGGAATTAGAATTTGAGGGTTGGTTTTTCAATCATAATCCGACAATAAAAGCCTCATACATTTGATTCACATCAAATCAGAATTCTAATCCAATCATTGGCCTAAGTATATTATAAATCACAAACAAAATTGGTTCACAAAAGACAAATTCAAAAGAGGTTCAAATCAAAATTGCAAACTCAGTTGAGGCCACAAAAATCACAAGTCAGAATCGTGTTTCCAAGCCTAACAAACATAATTATCTCAACAAGACAGAAGTCATGTTTCAAGTTCAACAAAGGATTAAATTTCAGCCAGGCCTATTAATAAAGTCAAACAAGGCAAGTATAACGTATCAAGAAATGTACAAAGCCCATGTATAGCAACAAACTCATATCACAAGTGAAAATTAGAAAGTTATAAACATAACAAATTGTTAAGCCCAAACATCAAAAGTTCTTATCTCAGTAAACAAATTATAGCAGAAATCGTTAAGCCCAAAAGCAGTTCTATAGGTCTGTTAAAACTCAGAGACCAAAATCATGAAACCTTAAATTTCTCATCTATATAAACACTCATTGGCCCAGTTTTCAAGGGGGGTTCACTGTTCATAAAAACCAAAAGTTATGCAAGAATAACAAACCCTGGATCTGAGATCTAAAACATCATCATCTTTGTCTCACAGAAAACTCTTCAAAAATATACAACATTCGTTCACATAAAACCACTACGTAGTTATCAAGCTAACAAAAAAACTAATCTATCATCATTTTCTTTTACACAAAACCCTTCAGAATCAGAAAGAAGAAGAGGAAAAGGTATTGTAGGTTCCGAATCCGAGAAGAAGATACAAAAATTAGAAAGATATTATCGGAGAAATCTCATAAGATTGAAAAACTCACAGATTCGAAGCCTCGGAGACGGGATCTCTTCTCCTTTCCTTTGTTTTCTTCCTATTTCTTTACTTTATGTTATCATTCATGCATAATCAGTGGTATTTGTTTGTTTTGAACAATTAGGGTTTTGGTTTTACCCTTCAAGATCTACGCCCAACTGTCAAGTTCATGCAAAATCTAGCCACAGATTAGTATTCAGAAGGACAAGATGAAGAGAACAGTGTGAAGAAATTGAAGATCAGAACCAAATTTCTACGCCGCTGCCGCTGTCGCCGCCGCGAGGCGATTTCTGATGCAATGACCTTTCATTTCCGGTCAAGCTCCATAGAGAGAAAACGAGAGAACCGAAGGGTTGAGAGAGAGATTGTATAATCTCTTTTGTTTAATTTTCAGTTTAATGTTTAATTGTGTTTAACTAAGTGTTGGTTAACAACTAATTTGGCGGTGACACTTGTCACCGCCCTTGTGGCTATTATGTGATTCTATGCAGGTAAATTCATTGTAGCACCATGCTCTCTCTCATCATCACCCTCTGATTTCCATAGATCCAGATCAAACGGAATGAAAGCGCATGTCCACAGTGTGTCATTTGGAGTAGCTCGACAAATCTCAAGCATTTTCCCTCATCAAGTGTATGATGTACCTTCATCCTCTCAGCCATCAGATCTACATCAGGCACTCATCATCAGCATCTAACGTCCCAAATCTGCATGCTCACCATGCAGCCTCATGGAGTGGCCACACCAGATCACACATACCTCCTCTTTGGGCTTTGGACTCAAATTAATATTCAGCACCCCCCTGTTTGCTTGTTTCAGGCCCATTTTACTCTTTTCTTTTTTATATTTGTGTGTTATTTGGTTTGTTTATTATTACTATCAAAATAAAATAAAATACAAAATATTTTCTTACTTTAAATAAATAATTATATTAAAAAGTTAAATTTAATATTATTAATTATTTCGTTAATTAATTTTATTAAATAGGATTATTTAATTTAATTAGTTATTTTAATTAATTTGATTGGGTTGTATTGTTTGTTTATTAAGACTTTTTATCGTATTATCGATTCGACACATCCCCATTCGTAAACTTGTACCCCCATTTCCATATGGTTTTTAATAGCTTAGAATTTTATTTCTCTGTTATTTCTTTATATGTTTAAATATTTCTATTATGCACATTTCATTCAATTAGAACACATGGCCTCCTCCTAGGTCCCTCATCAATGAGCACATATACACCTACAAATGCACACTTACACACATTCATAGTTTGGTCTTGGGATTTTCTACAACGACAACTATTCGATCTATTATTCCAATTGGTCGTTTAGAATACTAGTACCATGCTAGTTCTCACTTTTTAGGAGCATGCATATGGCCACCTTGTATGGGCTTTTGATTTCTATATTATGTATTTAAGCAACTTCTCCCTCTCCTCTTGGTCCACATACCAAACATTTTCTTAAAGGGTCTCGTAGTTGAGTTTGGGCATGGACATTCTCACAAGATTAATCAAGTTTTGCCCTTGGTTAATCATAACCCGAATCAATCACTTTGGTCCATATACCAAGTGTTTCCATGCACCAAAATAGTCTCATATTTGAGTTTGGGAATGGCCATTCTCATGAGATTAATCAAGTTTTTCCCTTGATTAATCATAATCCGATCAAACCACTTTAGTCCAACACCAAGTGCTCCGTGCAAAAGGGTCTCATGGTTGAGGGTGGAAGCACCCACTCTCATGAGATTAATCAAGTATACCCCTTGGTTAATTATAATCTGATTCAACTCCCAAACACCAAGCATTCCATTTATCTTGTGGACATTTATGCTATGATCTCGTGAACGATCGTTGATGCAACCCGGGCATGCCTAATTGATGGTTGATCAAGGAGGTTCAAGGAGTCGTTCAGTAGAGTTTTTTTATATCATGCGCATTGAAGAGGCAACGGACCTTCTCCGTTAGGTATCATCAAACCTCTCTTTATTTACCATTCCTGCATATTGATGCATGACTGAAAGTCTTACCTTTGTAAGCATGCTTTGATTGTTTAAACTCTATCTCCTCTTCTACTTGACTACTTTCTTAGGTGTCTACCTATGTGCATGTTCTTCTTTACTTGCTTATCTAAACATGTTTTCTTTAGGTATCTTATCTAAGTACCTTACATCTTGAGTAAGTCTCTACTTCTCATGTGCGGTGTGTGATTGTCTAATCTCTATCTCCTATCTTTTATCCTACTTTGATTCTTAATCTTCATCTCCCGGATCAATGTTTTCAGATAGTTCTTTGGGATAAAAATTTATCTTGATTTTATCTTTGATTTTTATGTTTGAATCAGGAGCTAATTCTTTGCATAAGAGCGTCGAAAGTGTGAATTTCTAGAGAAAATTGTATGCCGAAATCGATTTTTACCAGGCTATTTTTCGATATTGTAAAAATATTATCTCCTTCAATTTTTATCATATTAGGATGATTCTTGAAGCGTGAGATCACAAATTTTGTAAGCTTCAACTTTGCTTCAGGGCCCGGGTCCAGATTGCACTCTGAAGACTTCAGTTTATGGCTCGTATCCGAAAGTGCACATGAAAATAAGCTAAAATTGTCCAATACAGTGAAATAAGTCCACTATTTCTCGCCATTCGAAAAATCATAACTTGTTTGATTTTTATTGTATCAGGGTGGTTCTTTCGGCATGACATCACAAATTTCATCGCTGATATATTTGCTTCAGGGTTTGTATCCAGATTTTGCACCGAGCATCATGAGTTTGTGGTTTGTTCGCTTGCCGTACACAAAATAAGCTGTAAATTTTGCACTGTGAATTTATTGCGTTTCTCTCCATTCAGGGCAACGTAACTTGCTCAATTTTTATAGTATCAATATAATTCTTTCGGCTCCGCGTCACATATTTCGTCATTAAGAGCTTTGTTTCAAGTTGCACGTCAGGATTTCGCACCGAGTGTGATGAGATTTGTTTCAAGGGATTCAATTTATTGGAATATTTGTGTTTAGCCCAAGCCCGCTGTTGCGCCTTTATAAGGACTTGCATCCTTATTCGTTGAACTGCAACTTTTGAAGAAAAACCATACTTTGTGCGTTTTGGAAGTCTAGGTCGTTTAATTGTAATACACTTTAGTATTAGTTCAATACTCGAGTTGTAATTTGAGTTATGAATTGTGGATCATTCATAAGCTTTTAAGTATTGAATGATTGAGGTTTTCCAAACTTAATATTTCTGTTGTTTTTCACTGTTAGTGATTGAAGGGATTTGAGGAGGGTCTCATACCTAGGTGTGTCTTAGGTAGAAGTATAGCACGGGTAATGATTAAGTGATTAGATCGTAAACTGGTTATTTACTGAGGGTCTATAAATTGATACTATTTAGTGGACTTGTCCCTGGCTTGGTAGCCCCCCAGAGTAGGTGTTGTTGTACACTGAACTGGGTTAACAATCCCTTGTGTTTTTACTGCTTTTAATATTGTTGTATTTTGTATTGTCCTCAAATATTTGTGTCGTGACATCTCCTTCGACATCACATATCTGATACCAGAATTTCAATTAGTATCAGAGCAGGCATCCTGCTCTATATCTGGGTGAGATCTAGGGAAGATACTTTCTGGTACTATGGACAAGGAAGAAGGATTTGAGAATAGAGCACCCATTTTGGATGGAAGCAATTATGACTATTGGAAACCACGTATGGTGGCCTTTCTAAAATCTCTAGACAGCAGGGCTTGGAAATTTGTCTTAAAAGGATGGAAATATCCTGTAAAATTGGGAGAAGATGGAGAACCTACTTCTGTGTTAAAACTAGAAGAAGATTGGTCTAAAGAAGAAGATGAAATTACACTTGGAAATTATAAAGCCTTGAATGCTATATTCAACGGAATTGACAAGAACATTTTTAGATTAGTAAACACATGTGAAGTTGCTAAGGATGATTGAGGGATTCTTCAATCTACCCATGAATGCACATCTAAAGTTAAGATGTAAAGACTTCAGTTGCTCACCACCAGATTTGGAAATCTGAGAATGAAGGATGATGAAAGTATTAATGACTTCCATATGAACATTCTTAAGATTGCTAATGCATCCAGTGCTTTAGGAGAAAAAAATACCTGAAGACAAATTGGTGAGAAAGATGCTTAGGCCTCTCCCCAAGAGATTTGATATGAAAGTGACTTCCATAAAAGAAGCACAAGACATTGACAAGATGAGAGTGGATGAACTTGTTGGATCCCTTCATACATTTGAATTAAGCATCAATGAAAGATCTGAAAAGAAAAACAAAAGCATAGCTTTTGTAACCAATACTGAAGATGAAAGGAGGACTGTGATTTGGATATAGATGAAGGAATATCTAATGCCTTAGTTCTGCTTGGAATATAGTTTAACAGAGTGATAAAGAAGATGGATAGGAACCCAAGATCAAATGTCAAGAACATCTCATCTGACATCCATAAGTCAAATGAGTTTGGAAGAAAAAGGGCTGAAGAAAAATCCACTTAAGGGAAGGGAATACAGTTTCATGGATGTGAAGTTTTGGTCACATTAGAGATGAGTGTCCTACATATCTTAAGAAATAGAAGAAGATCTATCTGTTACTTGGTCTGAAGAGGACTCTGAGAGTGATCTTGAAGAGGAATCTGCCAAGTATGTTAAAACATTGACATGAAAATATGTTTATCATGAAGAATCAAGTGATGATGAACTAACCTTTGATGAGTTAGTTGCATCATACAGAGAACTGTGTCTCAGGAGTGCAGAAGTTTTCCAAGAAGGGGAGAAACAAAAAGCTCTCATAACTCACCTGAAGGCAGAAAGGAAAGAGCATCTGAAAACTATCTCTAGTCTGGAAAGTGAAGTGACTTCCCTTAATTCTAATCTTGATAGAATGGTCAAATCTCTCAAGATGCTGAATAATGGGTCTGACACATTAGATCAAATTCTTCAAGTGGGAAGAGTGCCAGGAGACAAGAGTGTTCTAGGGTTTAATGAGAAAAATGAACCTTGTTATGAATATCCTTCATCATATTCCACTCATGCCAAGTCTAAACCAAATATGTCGAATCAAATGTCTTAACTTCATGACAAACATCATGGTAAGAAAAGACATCAAGGCAAACATCTTGGCAAGAAAAGACATCAGGAAAACATCATGCCAAGAAAAAATTTAATCACACCAGAGAGAAATTCTAGCTCTGGAGGTGTCACCACTGTGGAAGGTTTGGTCACATAAGACCTTTCTGTTTCAAGTTGTATGGGTACCCCCAAAACTTCTCCTCTCCCAAGATTAATCAGATTTCTCAAAATAGCAAAAAGAAGAAATAATAGGTTCCCAAAACTACTGTTTCTAGTCTCATATCTCATACCTCTCTCAGAGTCTCAACCAAAGATGACTGGTACTTTTATAGTGGTTGTTCTAGACACATGAGAGGTGTCAAGAATTTGTTGGTAGATATCAAATCTCACTCCACCAGTTATGTGACTTTTTGTGATGGAGCCAAAGGTGAAATCGAAGGAGTTGAAAGCTGGAATGTTCAGGAGTCCCAAAACTTGACAATGTATTACTTGTTAAAGGGTTAACAGCTAACCTAATAAGTATAAGTCAATTGTGTGATCAAGGGTTCAATGTAAACTCACCAAGAAAGAATGTCTCATTTGCAATGAGAAGAATGAAGTTATTATGAAAGGAATCAGATCTAAAGACAACTGTTATTTATGGGTTCCCCAAGAGTTGAACTTCTCCCCAACATCTGCTTTAGCCAAATAAAATGAAGTTAAATTGTGACATCAAAAACTGTGACACTTACATCTGAAAGGAATGAAGAGAATCATATCTATAGAAGCCGTGAGAGGGATTCCTAAGCTCAAGATAGAAGAAGGGAGAGTATGTGGTGAATGCCAGATTGGAAAGCAAACTAAGATGTCACATCAGAAGATCCAACATCTCACCTCATCAAAAGTTTTGGAACTTCTTCACATGGACTTGATGGGACCTATGCAAATTGAAAGTCTTGGTGGAAAGAAGTATTCCTATGTTGTTGTAGATGACTTCTCTAGGTACACATGGATAAGTTTTATCAGTGAAAAATTAGAAACTTTT